>LZPO01017665.1:24808-36581 GCA_001675575.1 Neotoma lepida | reverse complement strand
ATGAGGCTGGCAAGATTGCTCAGTGGGTAAAGGTAATTCCCTCCAAACCTGAGGATCTGAGTTCACTTCCTGGAACCCATATAAAGATAGAAGGAAAGAACCAACTCCTCTAAGTTGTCTTCTGACCTCCACACTTGTACTGTGGCTTGTTCACATGCGTACACACACAAAATAAGTGCAATTTTTTTGTAAATAATTTAAGTAAGTTTATAGTTTTGTGTTGGGCCCCATTCACAGCTATCATTGCCTGAATGCCACCCAGGGGTCACAAGCTGGATATATTTGATAGACATTGCACAATATTCCTCTGGACATCTATGTACAGAGGGAAATGTTTGGTAAACCACCTTGTGAAGAGACATGCTATCAAGTGTGTGTGAAAATGATGTGCAGGGTTCTATGTTTACAGGGCCAACTATCAGTGACTTTGCTCTATTAGCAAAGAGCCTTTCAAGGTGTTTCCTTGCCTCCGCTTTAGAGTATCTTGTCTGCAAGGACATCAGTATCTTTGAGGGTTTCAACAGTTTTGAAAGGAAAATACTGACCCCAGCTTCTTGGAACTAGACTAACACACCTCTGCCAAAATCTGCAGATCAGACTTTGATTATATGGCCTCAACAATTGCTTTTTTCATTGGTAGAATGAAGATTACCACTCCCTGTAGGAATGTAGCAGTTCAGGGTGGTGTGAAGAGGAAGCATCTTGAGACAGAGGTGCTGGAACTGGTCCATTATCCCTATTTTCTTTTCTCTGACTCCAGCATATTGAGATTAATAGTGGACTACTACACCCACCTCACTTTTTACCCTTAGTTCTGAGCATCCCAACTCAGGTTCTGAACCTCTAAAGTGCTTTGCCTACTGAATCATCTCCATGCTCCCATATATCTGGCCTGGATGAAAAGAATGCTGAAGAATTCCAGGCTTGAGTGCCTTCCTTCGAGGCTTAACTGGCTTTTTTCCCCTGTGGTTAAGGCTCTTTGCTGAATGCTTGAACTCTTTGGGACTTTCTATGTGAATGGTTGTTCTAAGACACTAATTGGCTTCTTTCAAGGGACCATAGTCACTGGCTAGGAACCTGTCATAGCAAGCACTTTCTTTTGGTTGTTAAGGAGCAAAACAAACAGAGTGAACTAAGAGACTATGTTCCCCTAGCATGCATACATTTATTGATTTTTCTCTTACAGTGGTTTGTTTTGTTTTGAGACAGGATTTCATGTAGTTTAGCTCCTTGAAGTCTGGTCCTTCTCCTACCTCAAGCTCCCAAGTGCTTTGAATACGGCATATACCACCATACCCTGGTCACCTGCTGTCTTCTCTATCCTAGGATAAAGTTTTTACTTGCTTTTTGTTGTGGGATAGAGACTCAAAGATCACTAGCAGGACCAAAGGCAGAATTGAGAGTCCTTATTAGGCTGTTGGCAACTACCCTGGAGAGAAACTTCTCACAGAGCAACCTTGAATGAATTTTACAGGGAGCTTTTAAAGGCAAAGAACACAGAAAACTACATCCTGGTTGTCAGTTGCAGGAGGAAGTAAAGCATGTGAGCCTGAGGTTTTAGAACAGGATTAGGTACTTTCCCATGGAACTTCTCATGGAGCAGATAGGGAAAAGGAGGGGATCCAGTTTCAGGTTAAATCAAGGATGGCTTCAGGTGAGACAAGATGGAGGAACTTTTGCCCTGTTACACTTTCTGCCAGTCACTTTAGGTGACCATATATTAATAATTTTTATTTTGAATGCAAGTCTTTTTCTGATTCCAGTATGAGGCAGGGGATGGTGAAAGGCATGAATAATTCATGCCCATGGTTAGTGTTACCACAATTCAGGTAGAATTATTGTGTTTTATCTATTTTTTTTTTGGAAAACATAGGGTTCCTATTAGGAGTGGACATGTCTCTATAATGGGAAGCTTAAAAATTTTGAATGTCATATTCAACAGATCTCTGAAGAGTTTGAGGACCGCCTATTAAGTATACCTGATTTTGTGCTTAACTTTGAAAACATATATAGGAGGCTAAATAAAATTTGTTTGTGTAGTTGCAGCTGTTTAGGTATGGGAGCAGGAGATGGATCCAAATCCAGAGTGAGGAGGAGTTGAAAGGAAATAAATTTGAAGACACCTGGCTTGGGGCTGCTTAAAACCATGTGTGTACACCAACCCTCCCTGCTGGGCTGGGCCATGTAGAGTGGAAGGACCCAGGCTGGATTGGCCAAAATAAGCAAAGAGAAAGAGGGGAGGGGGAAAGCATAGTCAGAGGCAGGGACATTTGGGAGAGTACAGAGTAATATTAATCTGAGGTGGGTTATGCAAGGAGAGGGGAGGAAGAGCCACTGACTAAGGTGGGTGGGGGCAGAGGGGAGGAAAAAGGAACTGAAGGGAAGGTGGATGATGAGGAGGAAGAGAACTGGAATATCGAGGGCATTTGTCAGTGGTAGGAAGCAGAGGCAGCTGCAGGTGGAGGCAGGCTTTGGTGAACTCCCAGTGCAGAGGTGGACTCCAGTGGCATTCTTTGATACTGCACAGCAAGGACAGCGGCAAGTTCACGGGGAGCCCCAGCCCAGACTGGACAGCTACATGGCTACGTGGGAGGCCTTTTGGAACAGGGCAGCCAGGACAGACTCCTAGAGCTGTGTGGCTGGAGAAGTGAAGGAGGTAATGGGTAGAGGCCATTGGAGGAATAGCAATGGGCCTAGAGAGCAGACCCTGAGCCCTGTTTCATTAGTCATGGTGTTCCTATAGCAAAGTGGAAGAGCTTGGAGCAGAGGTTAGATGCAGGCCAAGAAGTAGGTGGAGACTAAGAATCTTCAGAAAGAAAGAGGCAGGAAGGAAAGAGGCATCTCCTTCCATCTTTCCACGTGCCCATGAAATTGTAAAGGTTGTAACTTTGATTTTTCTAGGGAGTATAAGAGCCATTCTTGAGTGCTAAGATGCACCAGTAATGTTGGATGTTGGTTGGAGTCTTTAAGAGATATCCCAAAGATGTAACAGTTGGAAGGGAGCAGATCCCCTTGCTAATGGCGGCTGGGAGCCAAGGTCAAGGGCCAAGGGCATCCCCAAGGTTCTTGAGTGGCTGATAGAGAAGTCTCTGGGAGGGAGGGGTCATTACCTAAGCTCTGTCACCAAGAGAGGGACACAACAGTCCAAGGAGAAATCTGGGGATAGGATTTTCAGATGGTTAGCCAACACTGGATTCCTACAGAACAGCCACCAAAAGCAAAAGGAAAACTGCCAATCAAGCCAAACTGAATGGACTGTGCCTGCCAGCCATCCAAGGGAGTCTCTCATGGCTACTGAAGGCCATGGCAGGATTCATTCTCTCCACTCCTACAAGACAGAGCAGGGATGCCAGGCACTCAACAGTCATTACTTGATATCCCGGGGAATGTTTAGGATGGCTAGTAAGGGAAAACTCACCAACTAGCCACCGTCGGATGAAGGGAGTAGGCACCAGATGGTCCAGAAAGTTCAAGAACTGGGTCAGGGGTCCTGTAGACCCATTGGAGTCATGATCTGAGTTATAGCACCAGTGAAATGAGGCCTAGGAGTTGGCACAGAACACACCCAGACATGAAATTCTCAGCACAATAGAGTTTTATTACACTGGAGGAACTGGAGGAATTACATGTGGGAGGAGGCTGCCTCTAGATTGGGCAATGACAGCAGCAGGTGTTTCTGGAGGAATGGTTTATAAGGACAAAGGGGAAGTCTGTGCTAGGGTGAGTTGGTAAGTCCTGATTGGACATGTTATCCAGTATAGCCAAATAATGAATTTTGATTGATGGACCTTGGTGTTTTGATAGCTGAACATTGGAATTTTAGGCTTAAGGAAGTGGCTAAATAAGGTAACAGACCTTGAAGACTAGCTTCAGGAATGCCATTTAATGGTTTAGCAAGAAAGAAGAAAGGAGGGGTGGGCAAGACCAGCTGGTGTCATGTTTGCAATGCTTGAGCCTGTTAAAGAACACTTCAGATGCTTTGTCAGCTTCTTTCCATTGGTGACTTCCAGATTTTGACTTTGACCTCAAAGTCTGACTGAAAATGAACCCAATACTCCTCCCTTTTTACCTTTTTCCCCAAAAAGCAGCCTTCTTAGCTTTTTAAATATCTTCAGCTTTCTGGTATCCCCCAGTTCTTAGCTTAGTAAATTGCCCACAGTTTTGTGGTTTTGCAAATTTTATGTTCTTTAATGTTATAATATTTTAGAATATGGGTTAGTAAGATTTCTGGGGATGGCTATTCTTCATGAGCCGGTCTGGCATAACAGACAGCAGAACTTCAGGGTTCCATAACTATCGTGGCTATTGACCAAATACCTGCTCTGTCTGTTATCTAAGTGGTCCAGTTTGTGCCTGATACTAGCTAGTGAACATTACATGCATGGACTTCTTCCCACTTCTCCCACTGTTGGAACGTCTCCCTTATTTATTGGTCA
Organism: Neotoma lepida; assembly: GCA_001675575.1. Classification (NCBI taxonomy): domain Eukaryota; kingdom Metazoa; phylum Chordata; class Mammalia; order Rodentia; family Cricetidae; genus Neotoma; species Neotoma lepida. Next base: position 32,145 of record LZPO01017665.1, on the reverse strand, counting down.
CTATTGTCCTGCCCTACCCAGGATAATGCATTTTAGGCAGGTCTGAAAATGGAAAGGTTACCTTAGGATTACAGTAAGGAAACTGCTTTCTTTCCTTCATTCTACCTCCTTCATTAGAGAAGAAGAGCCAAGCAAATGTCTACAAAGGATAACAGAAATTAAAGTGAAGGGGATTGTTGAGTAACTGTTGGATTTTCAATCACATTCCATGAACAAACCATGTGTCCCTATTGAGTACTAAATTCCAGAAGAAAATGCAAAATGGTGAGTGGGTCAGTCTGTGCAAGTATGAGGAAAAAGCACACAGTAATTTGGAAGGCAAAGCTTAATATGAAGAAATATTAAGTAACAGAATATTGAGTATGCATTGAAATTGCTGTCGGTTGATAATAGACACCTGGAGGTTTATTGTACTACTTTCTGTACATTTAGGCCACTTCTAAATTTTTTTTTCATAATAAGCCTACACAATTCACAGCTATAAAATATTTGGAAGATTTCCTTAGCATTAAGATTCAAATATGTTATGTAGTGAAATCAATTATTTAAAAAACTAATTAAATTGATTTAGGGATCTAAGGAAATGGCTCAGTTGTTAACATGCAGGCTGTGTAAACCTAAGGACCCGAATTCAGATCCCAATGGGAAATGTACTTGTTTCCCACTGCACCCATGGGAAAACCCAGATGCCATAGCTGAGATCCTAAGGCTGGGGATGTAGAGACTATAGTACCTCTGGGGCTTGCTGGCTAGACAGTCTGGCTGAATCAGTGAGCTCCAGGTACTCTGAGAGACCCTGTCTCAAAAGAGAAGGTGGAGAGCAATTGTAGAAAACATTCAGTGTTGACATCTGGCCTTTACCCACAAGTGCATGAGCACACACACACATGTACATATTCACATGGAATAAGTACAAGCACATATGCATACACATTAATTTCTAAAAAGCCAGATGTGGTGGTACATGTTTGTAATCTCAGCACTTGGGAACTTAATGTGAGCTCAAGGCCAGCCTGGGCTATATATCAAGATCTTGTGTCAAAAAAAAAGAAAGAAATGCTAAAGAATACATGAACTACAGCCACATGAAACAATTATTCAATTACTAAATCTCGGTATAAAGAAGCATGCCTATACTTCCACCACTCAGGAGACTGTAAAAGAACATGACAAACTCAAGGCTGGCCTGGACTACATATAGAGACCAATATCATAAACAACAACAGCAAAATGTAAGACTGCATTAATGAGTAGTTGGCTGGTAAAAATTAAAGAAAGCTCTAAACAGTATATGAACTACAGCTGCAAGAAACATGTAGTAAAGCTGGGTATGGAGACATACACATGCAATACCAACATTCCAGATGCAGAGAAAGAGAGAGATGGCTTAGCAGTTAAGAGCACATGCAGCTCTTAGAGAGAATCCCAGTGTGGTTACCAGCACCCACATGACTGATAACAATGGTCTGTAACTCCAGTTCCAGGAGAACTGATCTGATGCCTCTTCTGACCAGTGAAAACTCCTGCATGTAAGTGGTATACATGAATATGTGCTGTCTCTTATACACATCTAGATGTGTATAAGAGTATACAACCAGGTGCATACACATACACATAAAGCATTTTTTAAAAAGTGCTAAGACAGGGGGATTGCAAGTTAAAGGCCTCTCTCCACAGTAAAAGAAATAACAAAACAAGACAGGTACTACATTTGGGGCTAAGATAGCTTTTCCTATGGGGTACAACTATGACTTACAGAATGGCAGATGTATCACTTGGAATTATACTGGTGGAACCTATTGCATATCTATTCTCTGGAATTTTCTAGATATCTACCTTCCAGAAGTTGCCGGAAATAGACTCCCTGCAAGGTACTGGAAACATACTTTCTAGAACTTGCCAGATACTTGCCCTTTACAGTGTTTGGAAAGCTGAACTCTGCAACAGCCTCCCCAGAGAACATATGGCACTAGGGGCAAACCTCTTTCATCCTAAAATTTCTCTCCAAGGCCTTCTATCAACAAAAGCTGGAGTTATGCCATTAGCAAAAGGAAAACTGTCTAACAGGCAAAGTTGAACCTGAGAGACAATTCCCAGCACTCAGTTTCTCTATAACCCTCTTATCACATTTATTCTCCTATACAATGGCAAACAATGATCCATTTTATTTATATATTTCTTTGTGTGGTGCCTTTGCAACAGTGGGATGCATCCTGGGCTTTGTGTATACTGGGTTCCCACTACCTAGAGATCCTTAGTCCTTGAGACAGAGTCCTGTTATGTGACCCAGGCTGGCCTGGAACTCTCAATACTCGTGTGTTTGCCTTCCACACTTTGGGATTACAGATCTGTCTTCATGCCAGGCCATAATTCTGTATTTCTACACAATATGATATACATTTCTTTCTTAACAGGAAAGAAATTCTTACTGTTCTCCCAGATGAGGATACATGGTTACAACTGTCGTTATATAATCGACTACACAAAGGGACAGAAGCAAAATTCTGTTTTACATTTAATAGAATATAAGTAAGAGATAGTGCTTCCCACCAAGAATTTAGAGAGAGGCTCTTGGCAATAATATTTTAATAACAGGCAAAGTAATTCAAGAGCTTTGGAGGAAGTGATGGCAACCTTTTGTGGGACCCTTGAGGAGTGACCCTATTGCACAAATTCTAAATGGTCTTATAATAAAAACCTGGAGTCAGATATTGGGGTAAACGCTGAAAGATCAGAGAAACAAAGGAACAAGCCACAATCACTTCTCACCTTGCCAACTCCATGAATTCTCTGACAGAATGCTCCTGAGTCCTCAGTTGAAAGAGCTTTTAGTTCCTGTCTCCTCATGCCTAATATGCCTTTCTCCACATCGTCATTTCACTTCCTACCCCAACCTTCCTAGTGCTGGGATTAATAGCGTGTGTGCTTCCCAAATACTGGAGTTAAAGGTGTGTGCCACCACTGCCTGGCTCTATTTCTCTCCTAGACTGGATCAATCTTATGTAGCCCAGTGTGGCCTTGAACTCACATAGATCCAGATGGATCTCTGCCTCTGCCTCCCGAATGCTAGAATTAAAGGTGTGTCCCACGACCACCTGACCTCTATGTTTAACTCTGTGGCTGGCTCTGTCCTCTGATCTTCAGAGAAGCTTTATTTCTCAGATTACAAATATATCACCACATTTCCCCTTTTTGTCTAAAATAATAAAAGGTTATAACTAAGTAAAACTGTATACAATAAGTACAATAACTATATACAATATATACAATCAAGAATTTTTACATTAACAATGTCCAGTCCATTAGCATTTGAAAAATTCAGAGAAAATACTCCATTATTTACCCTATTTTGGTGAGTCCAAAGTGTTGTACCTAATTCGCTTTCTATCCTAACTTGTATTACCAACCAAAAACTATCTTTTGATGTCTTTTAAACTTACACACTTTACACCTCTTTAGTGAGTTTCTTTTCTGAATTTGTTAGCAAGGAAAACTACATAACTATCTAGTCTTCAACTCCCTCAGAGACCCAACAAGGAAATAATATTACCTAAGTGGGAAATGCAAACAAGTGACTTCCAAAAAATGTGAGTTTTGACAGAAATAGCTGGCTGCCTGAACAGTCACCCAAGGTTCCTCTGCAATGTTGGGGCATCCGTCTTCAGCCTACAGGCCTAGCATATCTGACAGACGTATCTGTGAAGCAGGATATTCTGAAGAGTCTTCCTACCTTGTCTGGGCAAGGTTCAGCAGTCCTTTCATTTGTGTCCTGCTTGTCCATTTTGACAGCATACTGTCAGCAGTTGAGGCAAGGGCATTTTGTTGCCCAGTAGCTAACTTTTGCCACAAAGAAAGTAACTCCATATGGAGTTTCTTTGATGCCCATCATCTTCTCTGAAGTAGATTGGTGTTGCCAGGAGCAGACGTGTCCCATTGTCATTAAAAAAAAAAATCTATGTTATTGAAACATCTTAAGTGGACCTCTAGGACCTAGGCCCTGAGGCACAATCCATGATCCCCAACTCCCACCTGTCATTGCGCCAGTTGCAGGCCAGCAAGGAAGACTCCTGTGGGCAGGCCTTCCTACCAACAACCTCCATTGAACCCTGCAATCTACAAGACTCATTCCCTACCCCAAACCCACCCATCCCACTGTGACCTTATTGGCTCCCTGAGACACAGAATTCACCAACTCTGATTGGATCGGGAGGTGAGTGACTCTTCTCTCACCCAGAGAGTCCTGCCTCTAGGACCTAGGCCCTGGGACACAACCAGTCCCCAGGACCCCCCACCCATCTCTGCCCCAGGAGCCTGGCAGTAGGGAAAACTGCAATTCCATCTTACACCTGTCAGAATGGCTATGATTAAAAACACTGAAGACAGCTTATATTGGAGAGAATGTGGAGCAAGTACAAACTTATACAGCCACTTTGGAAACCAGTATGACCATTTCTCAGAAAATTGGCAATCAATCTACCTCAAAACCCAATGATACCACTCTTGGGCATATACCCAAGGAATGCTCAATCATACCATAAGGACACTTGCTCAACTATGTTCATAGCAGCATTATTTGTAATAGCCAGAACCTGGAAACAACCTAGATGCCCGTCAACTGAAGAATGAATTAAGAAAATGTGGTATATATACACAATGGAGTATTATTCAGCTGTGAAAAACAATGACATCATGAAATTTGCAGGCAAATGGGTGGAACTAGAAAATATCATCCTGAGTGAGGTAACCCAGACCCAGAAGGTCAAACATGGTATGTACTCACTCATAGGTGGATACTAGATGTAAAGCAAAGGATAACCAGACTACAACCCACAGCTCCAGAGAAGCTAGGAAACAAGGAGGACCCTAAGATGGATGTACAGATCACCTTGGGAAGGGGAAATAGATGAGATTTCCATGAGTAAACTGGGGATGGGGGGAACAGGAAAAAGGAGGTGGTAGGGGATGAGAACATGAAGGAATGGGATGGTTGAGCTGGGGGAGGGATGGGGATGGAGATCAATGAAAGAGATATCTTGATAGAGAGAGACATTATGGGGTAAGGGAGAAATCTGGTGCTGGGGAAATTCACAGGAATCCACAAGGATGACCCGAGATTAGACTACTAGCAATTGTGAAGAGGCTGCCTGAACTGGCCTTCCCCTGTAATCAGATTGGTGAATACCCTAACTGTCATCATAGAGCCTTCATCCAGTAACTGATGGAAACAGATGCAGAGATCCATAGCCAAAAACCAGGCTGTGCTCCTTTGGGAGTACAGTTAAAGAGAGAGGAGAGGGATTCTATGAGCAAGGGGGTTTAAGATCATGATGGGTAAATCTACAGAGGCAACTGAACCAAGCTCAAAGGAACTCATGAACTTTAGACCAACAGCTGTGGAGCCTCCATGGGACTGAACTAGGCCCTCTGCTTGGTCTACTTAAGGAGCCCCCTGGCAGTGAGATCGGTATCCATCCCTGGTTCATGAGCTGGCTTTGTGGAGCCCACTACCTATGGTGGGACAGCCAAGATGCAGGGAGAGGGGCTTGGTCCTGCCTCTACTGAATGTACCAGGCTTTGCTGACTCCCCATGGGAGAACTTACCTTGTCAAAGGAGGGAATGGAGGATGGCTTGGGGGGAAGTCTGGGGGTGTAGGAGGAGGGAAGAGTGCAAGATCTGTGGTTGGTATCTAAAATGAATAGAAATTTTCTTAATAATAAAAAAACATTTTGAAGCCATATTCTACAGATCTCTGAAGTGTTTGAAGACTATCTAAAATATGTCTCTGTTTGACCTTGAAAACACACCTAACATGACTACAAGTTCCATTGTAATAGGTTACTAACTACTAACCTGCATTTCTTTATTATCCTAAATAGCTGGTAATAAATTTCAAGGACTAGAAAACTGTATTACATTGTTAAATGAGCTATATAGGTACAATACCTTGAACAAGAGTAGAAATAGGTACAGTATGTTCCAAAAAAATAATCTCAACTTTGTATCAGTATACACAATTTGTATTTTATAAAAGTAGATTAAATAATCCACCTTTTTATCTTATCATATCCATATTCTCCCTTTTTTCTTTCAGAATAGATTCAATAATCTACCTTTTATCTTATTATATCTATGTCCTCTTTATCAATTTTGATGGTATCCATAGCTTTTCTTCTCCTGTGGAAACAAAAGAAAAACCTCATCCCCAATGTAACACATATCCTGGTTTCCATTCTGAGGTCAGCACATCTTTAAAGTATACAGGCTGATTTAATGCAGTAGCTTTTTTTTCTATTATCCTGTCTCTCTGAAGCTGTTGTTCCTTTCTCATTAGCACTGAGAAAATTCATAGTTAATAGAGCATTATGTAATCTATTTCTGGGGGTCTTTATTACCCCTTTCTGTTTATTTAGCATATACTTTAGAGTTTGATTTGATCTTTCTATAACTGCTTGCTCTGTAGGATTGTGTGGTATACCTGTAATATGCTTTATTTTGTAATTAGCAAAAACTGTTTCATTTTACCAGACACACATGCTGGAGCATTGTCAGTCTTAATTTCTACAGGTATAACCATGATGGCCATAACTTCTAGCAAATGCGTGATTACAGAATCAGCCTTTCTGGAACTCAGAGGATCGATCTCATGTAGTCCAGGGTGGCTTTGAACTCAGAGAGATCCAGACAGATCTCTCCCTCCCCAGTGCTAGAGTTAAAGGTGTGTGCCACCACTGCCTGACCTCTATGTTTAATTTAGTGGCTTGTTCTGTTCTCTGATCTTCAGGCAAGTTTTATTAGGGTACACAATATATCACCACATTTGCCCCCCCTTTTTTTTACTTCCTGCTGTCTAGGAACGAAGGCATCTTTAGAGGATCCTGAAAAGAAAATTTTGGATTAATTGTCATGTCCTGGGAGAGGTAGCTGTATCATTTGTTGTCTGGTCTTTGCATAATGGGAAAGTGCAGGGCTTTTCTCAAGTCCTGGCTATAGCAGTCTGAGAATTGGTTATGGCTTGTTCCTTTGTCTCTCTGGTCTTCAGGCAAGCTTTATTTCTTAGATTACAAATATTACCACGTGACCCCTTCTTACCATGAGGTTGCATAAGTGTTTTGGTGCAGTAACATCACAGCAAAGTTCTGTGTAGAGAAACATGCCCGAGATCCCACCACTGAGGAGGCAGAAGCAGGAGGATCAGTTCAAGCCCCAGAACATATGAGAGCTTAAAAAAAACAAGCAAACAAACAAACAAACCAAACCCATCAAACCCCATAAACAAACATACAAACAGATATAGAAGTGATAAAGACTTTGGATAATATGAGGAATTTTGGGACAT
>LZPO01017665.1:0-24028 GCA_001675575.1 Neotoma lepida | reverse complement strand
TAGGCGCCAAAACTCGGTGTTGGCCCTGCCCCCTAGAGTTTCTCCACAGAGCTAGGCGAGACTGCGCTACTGCGCAGCCGCAGAAGCCTGCCAGTGCGCTTGGAGCTTGTGTGAGGTCGCAGCCTCCTTCACGTGCACAGTATCGATCCAGGCGCGGTCGCGGGCGGTTGGTGCAAGGCGCCGCCACATCACCATGTCTGATAATGGAGGTAAGAACCCCCACTTTTGCCCCACTTTCACGTGGCTAGGCCAGATAGGGTGACCCGGTTCCTTAGACTGCAGCCCTGGAGACTGTAAAAATGAGTGGGGCCACCGAGATGCCGGTTCTGGTGGCTGGTTTGTTTTATCGCCGTCTTAGCGGGAATTAGTCTACGTGTGTGTGAGAACTTGAGACACCCCCACTCGGATGTCCCTCCGAGGGGGCTCCCTGGGTTCCGAGAGCTTGAGGTTACCAAACCCCTTGAGGTGCACCCGAGAAACTCATTGCTTTCTCGAGGGGGGAGCTAAAGCGAGGATTTGTGGTGTCTGGGGGTGGGGGTCCCTAAGGTGAAACTGCGGCGGAGGGTTGGGTATTTCTAGGTGATTTGGCGCCCCACAAAGTCGGTCTGAGGGCGGCGTCCCTCCCCCTCTGGCTTCACGCATTTTTGCGCAGTTCCGGACTCCCACAGAATCCCAGATGCTCATGGCGGAAGCAAGCTTTGGGTTTCCTCAGGCTGTTGTGCGACGCCTCGTGAGCTCGCCCAGAGACGCCGCTTTTGCAGCTGCTAGGGCTTCTAACAAATGCTCCGGTTCAGGGCTGCCCAGGGCTAGAGAGGCCCCAAGTCTTGGGACTCGAAGGGATTCCCAGGTTCTTCATATTTTTGGCATTCGGTGTGTTTCTGGGGTTCCTGAGCGTTTGCCGTGCCATGGCGTCTAAATGGGTAGCCCAAGCGGTATTTGGGGGCTTGTGGGTTTTCCCCGGGGCTTAAGGCGATAGGAGACAAGGGACGATACCATAGCTCCCAGGGAACCGAACTTGGGCTAGTTCTTTCCAGCGTTCCAAGATGCTATAAAACAGTTTCTAGAAATTGCCGACCCAGGGGATTGCTGCACCTCGAGCAGATTCCTGTGCCCTCACGAAGTAGGCATGGAGGGCTCAAACGCCACTGGGCATCCATTTGGACGCAAGCTCTTAAACATACTTAGCTACATTTGCGTGGTGTGCAGCCAAGGCTATTGGCAGGCACTAATGACTGAGGAGAATTTTCTTTTGGAGAAGAATGAGCCTGTGTTTTGCAGTCTCACATTGAAGTAACTCTCATATTTAGCACGGGACTTCTCTTAGGCCACCAGCTCCTGTAAGCTTTTGCAGTTTGGCCACTTGGTGTGGACTTTCTGGGTCGAGTTGACCCCCTACCCCCCTTTTTAAAATCCTTTCTCTTCTTTGACTGAGACAGGCTAAGATAAGGGAGGACTAATACTCTTTTTTACTGAGTTCTGTATTTAGGGAGTTGATTGTGAGAACACTTTCTTAGAGACCCAAGTAAAGCCATTTTGGGGCCTTGGTGGTTAGCCGTATTTGTTTGAAGGCAACTCTTATTTTATTGTAGATATGTTAAAGAAGAGAAAGAAAATAAACATGTAGAGGTGTTGTGGAGAGGCCTTCTGTGTTTTGAGTTTACTGTTCACTTTTCAGGGGATAGATGTACTGTCTGGAAACAACTGTAAAATGTGAGGATCCTTGAAAAGCAGAGTGCCTTTCAGCATGTTACTGGGAGAGGCCTCATGCTCTGTGGTCCTTTGATAGAAAAGGCTACCTGCTCTCTCCTAAATCATTCTGCTTTAGAGTTTTTATGGCATGAACTGTCAAACCGTTTTTAATGTTTACAAAATGTGATTTTCCAAGCAGCCTTTCTGCTCCCTATTTTATAAAACAGGACTTGGGCTAGATACAGGTTTTATTGTTTGTTCTCTCTCTCTCTCTCTCTCTCTCTCTCTCTCTCTCTCTCTCTCTCTCTGTGTGTGTGTGTGTGTGTGTTCTTGTGAGTGTATGTATGTGCATTTGTGTTGAACTCCGTGGCCAGTTTTGGGTATCATTCCCTGGGAGCTATTTACCTTGATTTTTGAGGCAGGATCTCATTTGCCCTACAGCTGGCTTATGTAGGTTAGGCTGGTTGGCTAGCGAGGTCCAGGGATCTACTTGTTTCTGTCTTTCCAGTGCTGCAGTAAGCACACATCACCATACCTGATTTTTCCATGTGGGTTTTAAGATCAAACTCAAGTCAATCATGCTTAAGTGGGAAGTGCCATACAAAGCTAACTCTCCATTACTAAATATGTTGTTGTTCTCTCTCTTTTTTCTTTTTTTAACAAGGTCTCACTAGATAGCCCTGGCTGGCCTGAAACCCACAGATATCTGCCTGCTCTTGCATTGCACATGCTGGAATTAAAGGTGTATGCCACCATGCTAAGCAAAATGTTCTTTTTAAGGACAACTTTAGGAAATTAGAAAGCCCATTTAGATATTTGACAGTATATATAATATTTAAATGGTTAGAGTTGATATTTCATATGTAGTTCATGTGTAGTTACCTGTTTCATGTTTTGTGAGATCTAGTTTGAATTTAATTTGTTTTGAAATAATATTTATTTTTGTACTTTTATCCATAATCAATTATCATGAATTAATTTTTGGAGAACAGGCTTGTAAATTATTGGTCACTATAAATCTGGTCATGAGACAACAACAGCTTTATAATTTAAAATTTAAAACGAAAATATTGAGCACATCATAGCATGGAACATGTGGTGACATTTATGTCTTTTCTTGTACTGGGGATTGAACCCAAGGACTTGGGTATGCTAGGTGAACTCTGTATTGCCAAACTGCACCCCAACCTGCTGGTATTTCTCAAATTAGAAGACATTTATTATTCTAGTGAAGAAATTTATTGCTCTGCAAAATTAGAAGTATTAGAAATAATAGTCTGTGTATATTCATGTATCTCAATACTTTATAGTAAACAAGTGATTCTTTAGCTAACTTGATAAAAATACTTAATACAATTTTGTGAGCTAAAATATGGCTTTTTAAAAAGCTGTTTAGGTGGTACGTGCCTTTAGTTCCAGCATGTGAGAGAAGAGGCAGGCAGATATCTCGGAGATCAAAGCCAGTCTAGTTTACATAGCAAATTCTAGGCCAGCAAAGGCTACACAATGAGGACCTGTCTCAAAGAATAAGGATTTCAAACAACCCATAATTTTATATCATAGTCCCCCAAACTGTTCATTTAACATGGTACTTAATCTAATTTTCTCTTACTTTTAGAGTTTAATGTTTTAAATATGGATGACGACACTAATAACATCAATGATGATAAAGACGAAGAATTAAGTGTATATATTGGTTCAGATATTATTCTGGATATATCCAGTGATAGTATCTTGACCTTAGACTCCGAACTTGAAGACACTGATGACGGCTTTGAGGAACAATCCCTACGTGGTAATTTGTTAAATTTCCTCCTGGGTTAAATTTTTGTGGTCCTCTTCTCATTTCTAGTAAAGCACTGATTTCCATAATCTTTTGATTAATTAGTTTGTACACAAAGCCTGAATTTCGGATTAGAGAAATGGCTCAGCAGTTAAGAGCACTTGATGGTCTTGCAGAAGACCGGGGTTCAATTCCCAAAACCCACGTGGCCACTCAAAACCATCTGTAACTCTGGGCCCAGGGGACCCAACAATCTCTTCTGACTTCTGTAGGCACCAGGCATGGCATGGTGCATATACATACATTCGGTCAAAGCACTCATACACATATCATAATTTTTTTTCAAAGAAGACTGAGAATCACACTAATACAGTATTTCTCTGTGTTTGTGTTTTTCTGTCAGCTTTTATATATGCTGTGTTTCCCTTTGCCTTTTCACTCTGGGGGGAACAGTCTCAGAAAACATTACAGAAACTATATTCTGTGTCTCAAATATGTGTCTGGCAGCTATAATTAAACTATTTAGTAGTAAAACTCAGGTGAGCAGCTAAAATATAATAGCATTGGTGGTGTTCATGAATCAGGTGACATACCATAACTGTCTAAGTAGAAAATCTTAAGGAATAAAAATTATTGAACTAAAAATGGTCATTATTTGTAAAATACAAGCTTAATATACAAAAGTCAATCATTTTTCTATATACCAGTAATAAAAATTGGAATTATAAATTACATTTGAACATAAAAGAGTCCACAGAAAGCCCCCCCCCCGTGAGACAGGGGCTCACTATGTAGCCCAGGCAGGCCTCCAACTCACAGAGATTTGCTTGCTTCTGCCTTGTAAGTACTGGGTCTAAAAGCCTGCACCACCACAGATAGCCACAGAAAGGTTTTTCAGTTGTTTTACTGAGAATGAAGGTAATTGTAGATTTTCCATTAACATCCTTTATTAGGTTGTAAGATTTTCTTCTATTTCTAATGTCCTGAATACTTTTATTGTGAAATGCTATTGAATTTTGTCAACTGCCTTTTGTGTATCAGGATGATAATGTGAGTGCTCCACTCTTTATTTATGTATTACATTGATTTTCTTATGTTTGAAAACCCTTGTGCATTTAGGTAATAAGTTCTCCTGGTTATAGTAAATAATAATTTGGTTCCCTATAATTTGATGGTAACTTTTGCAGAGACCTCTAGTAGGAATGTTTTCCCTTTCAGTGTCACAAAAAGCAAAAATGAAACGAAGCATTAAGCATTGATAGTATAAGTTTATTCAGTAAACAACAACAGACAAGAGGGGTCTAGCTCACAGGTAACTTCTCTGCTTTTATAGGGTAAACTGAATTAGAGGAGACACTGGCTGGTTAAGAGGAGGAATATTCCTGTCTTTTCTTGTAATAGGCAGAAATTTTTTGGAACTTGGGTGCCATCTCCTTTTGCTTCTATTCTGGTCCAGCATTTTTTTCTGCCATGAAGGCTGGCAGATGCATAGAAATTAGATTCTAATGTAGTTAAAAATTTTTCGAAGTCTTAGGCACCCATCTTGGTGTCTTGAAGGGTGAAGAAGGAGACAAGGCAAGTACAAGTAAAATCAATCCAGTGTTACAATTCTAGGTAGGAGAAAAACATTTTTCAAATGATCAAGATGTATTTCTCCAGGTATGAACAGAAATCTGACCTAAAGTTTAAAGCCACTAAGGAGATAGACTTGATACAAAAAGAAGCTTTTTTGGTGAGTTGAGAGCTACATTATGTGTGAATATAAGGCTAGGTATTTAGAATACACTTTAGGAAATAACAGGAGTAGGAGTTCTTTAGTGTCTGTGACCTCACCAGCCACAGCTAGGTTTATAGTACCAGACAGGAGTTTCCTCCTACTGAATGGGCCATAAGCCCAACTAAATAGCTACTGATTACTCACAAGGTAAAAGTGCCTCTATTGCACCCTTGGGTATATCTTGATATGCTTGTCATTTGTGGTTTGTAAGCTTTATTCTGTATATAACTACAAATTGCCTTTCTCCATTGGGGGCTTGCATAGCACCTTTAGATGTGATGAGAGCCAGTCCCCAGGGAGGAGGCTTCCAGATCAGTTTCAGCTCAATTCCTAGGGCTCCTTTCCCCCATATGATCCCTTTTTCCTTCCCTGGTTTCTGTAGTTACTCCAGGTAATATACACAGATCTAAAGATTTGGAGCTAGGATCCACAAATGAGAGAGAACAGGCAGTATTTGTCTTTCTGGACCTAGGCTACTCCATTTAGCCTGATATTTTATAGTTTGATCCATTTACCTATGCATTTCACTTTTTCTTTACAGTTGAATAGCATTTTACAGTATATATGAACCACATTTTTATTATCCATTCATCAGTCGAAGGACATGTAGGTTGTTTCCATTTCCTAGCTATTGTGAATAGAGCAATAATGGACATGGCTGAGCAGGTATCTGTGGAGTCGGATGGCAAGTCCTCTGGGCATATGCTAAGTAGTGGTATATGTGGGTCATACAACTTTTTGATAATTGTCTACAGTGATTTCTATAATGGCTGCTACCAATTTGCAAACCCATGAACAGTGAATGAGTACTTCCCTTTTCCCACATCCTCATTAGCATTTGATGCTAGTTGTTTTCTTGATCTTAGCCATTCTAATTGAAGTAAGATGAAATTAAGTTGCAAAACACTCCTTTGTAGTTTGGACTTACATTTTTAACTTCATACTTATTCCTATTGAGGGTGTATAGCCCTTCCATTCTTAGATATTTATTCTAAATTACTCAGTGAAGATTTTTTGTTTTGTCACTCTAAAATTGAAACAGGCTCTAATTTAAAATGGCACACTCAGGACACACACACACACATATGTATATATTAAGGTTTTTCGATAGTAAGTGTAAAAAGTGACTTTTTATGTGCTGCTTTTCAGATACTGAAAATGGATATAATGAAGACAATGGAGCTGATGGAGATGATGAAGAAGATGACAATGAAAATGTTGAAGAAAATCTTCTTCCAGCAAATTTCAAAACATGCAATCCTAGCTCAGTGAATGTTTCCTCAACAAACAAAAGAAGACAACCATCTATTATAGATGATTTTAAGGTTTGTATATTAAAGTGAAAGTCTTTGTTCTCATTATACTATATTTCTTCTTTAAAAAAAAACAACATTGAGGGCTGGGCAAAAAAGAAGGGCTTTTATAGGGTTTGGTAGCATGTTCAGTGAGCTAGTTGAAAAATCCAGCCCAGTGGTGGGGATTTCCAACTCTCTGGCTCCAGGTCAAGTCAGGGGCAGGGTATTTTTCCCTCTGCCCTGGTGTCAGGTTTGGAGTCAAGTCAGGAGCAGCATGTTCTTTCCCTTGTCTTGTTTTCAGGCTTGGGGTCGAGTCAGGGAGAGTGTTTTCTTTCCCTTATACCCAGTCCCTACATTCCTCCCTTTTTTGCTTACTAATAAGGGGTTGGGAAAGAGGGCAATGTTATCATAGATTATTTCCTGTTGTATGGGGGCATCAAAGCCCACAAGCTTGATCATCACAGTGAGGGTATAATCCAGGATCACCTATTGGAGGTCCTGGATGAACTGTGAGGAAAAACAATGGTAGTTAAGGAAGTAATTAGTCCTGGTGTTCCAGGAGCAACACTAGTAGTTATACTCAGGACTGTGAAAAGGGGCAGGACCTGAACCATTCGTCTGTTGCCATGCTGCTATAAACTCTGTGATGGGAACTGGCAAGGATTATTCTCTGGGTACCACCCCTAATTTTGGGAAAAAGAACACTAAAGCCCAAATCCTAGACCAACCCGGTGGGTAAGCAGTGGTAAACTTGAGTGCTGCAGAGGACTGAGGCATTGTGGACGTTTGGACATAAGGGGTGCATGGTAGTGCTCAGGGTCACAGTATTAATAAAGTTCAAGGAATCCAGTGTGCCCATAAAGCATGTCCCTGAAGAGTTAAAGAAGTCTGTAATATGAAAGAGAGGGATGTGGGAGAAATAGGGATGATAGTGATATCTGGCTCAGAACAGTTAATGAGCAGTGAGATGAGAGGGTCTAATAGTTCAATGGGCAAGGCCAAGTTTGACCCTGGAGGGACACAAAGGCAGCATTCCTCAAGGCAGCTATGCAGAGTGTTATTTAGTAGCTGATATACAGGGGTTAGGGCCTGAAATGATGACATATAGGTGGGATCAGTATCATCCAAGTGGGGAGACATTAAGGAGGTAAGAATCTTTGATGAATGTTGGATAATATCTTCTATTTTTTTATACCTAGATGTTAGGAGAGTGGGGTGTATACTCTTTTTATTTTGATTGTGCCCACCTGCTGAACAGGTCATAATACAGTTTGCCAGTGACACTCCCCTCCCATCTGGTGTCCCATAGGTCTTGAATGTAGAGGTGGAAGGAGCCATCCTGCATGTAAAATGAAGGGAAATTAGGACAGCTGAGATTTGTCCTGTGGTATTTGCAGGACCAATATGGGCAACCTCTATAAGTTTCTAGCCACTTTTTACAGTAGTCTTCATTTTGCTCATAGAGAAAACAGGCATGAGGGTAAGCCCTAGTGAAGGAGAGATGGATAAGGTAGTTATAGGGAACTGAATTGGCCTTTAACATCCTGATATAGAGCGATTTCCTGAACTTATTAGGATGAGCTTTTGGTTAGAGGTGAGAATCTCTTGGTTGTAAGAGCTACTCTGGACACATGTAGATAGGAAGAAATAGAGGAGAGAGCAAATTTAAATATAAATGATTTTTGGATCATCTGTTTGTACAGTGGCAGAAGGTGTTACCACATGAGAGAATTTGAAAATTGATCACTCCAATTTTGCTTATTGAGCTGTACTGAAGTCAAGCTGTTTGTAGTAATAGAGCAAGGCTTTAATATACCTGAGTCTGTGGAGTTAGAAAGAATGGGACACAAAACAAACTCCACTGAAGGGAGTTTTATAAGCTCCAAGTGGGAGCTGAGAAGTAAGAGACAAGTCCAGGAAGGTATAGGGAAGCTGTGAGACTTCCAGGAGGGAGCTGAGGGACAGGAGGGACAAGGTCACAGAGGCCCAGAAGGGCTTAAAGGAAGTTGTGAGGCTTAGCAGGCAGCTCTTAAGGGGAGGAGGCTAGAAAACAGTAAGTGTTCCAATAGAGGGAGAGGAGTAAATGGCTTACTTAACTAGAGATTTGCCCACAGGGTGGGACCCCTGAGGGTGTAGCAGGCTCCAGGAGGACACTTACTGAGTAGGGGAGGAGAGAAGGATGGATAGAGCAGGCAAAGGGAAGAAGTGGCTGAAGAGGCAGACTCTAGAATTTGGAATCAAATTCTGTGGGTGGCAGAAGCCAGCAGAAACAAATGAGCCATGCATACCATAGGAGAGTCAAACCAGCAGCTTGAGTCACATCAGAAGCTTGATTCAGAGTGACAAACTCCCTTTGCCAGTTGAAAGGAATGAAGAAGAGCAATTACTTCATCCTATTGATTAGTGGTTCCAGCTGGGAGGGCCCATGGAAGCCTATGAAAAGGCTTGGCAATGAGTGCAAGGAGGACTCATGTGAGGTTCCAATGCACCTCATATAGGGGGCAAGCAAGAAGGGAGAAAGGGGGGATCCAAGAGTGTAATAAACTAGCCATCCCTAGAAAGGACAGAATTCCGTCCTTGGTAGTGGGGACTGTAAGTGACTAAATTAAATATTTTCTACCTTGTGAGTTAGAGTAACAGCTAGTCCTAGATAAGTAACCTGAGGGTTGGACAGCTGGAAATTAGATGGTGAAACCCTATATCTCTGGCCAGACAGGAACTTTAGTAGAGTAGAAGTGTCAACTTGGCTAATTTGTAGGGATGGATTACAGAGGAGAAGATCATCTATGTATTACTTAAGCTTAGATTTCAGAAGAGACAAAGAGAGTAAAGGCAGAGGGCTAAATAGATGTGGGCTGTCCTGGAATCCTTTGGGTAGGACAGTCCAGGTGAGTTGGGTAGAAATGTGGTTGTCCAGGGTCAGTCTAAGTAAAAGCAAAGATAATTATGACTGGGGATTGAGAGGAATGGAAAAGAAGGCATCCTTGATGTCTAGGAAATAAAAATGAGAGGTCCCTGAAGGGATAGTAAAAAGGAGAGTACAGGGGTTGGGTACTACCTGTTGAAGAGAAACCACTGCAGGGTTAATAAGTTGAAGATCCTATATCAAGTGGTAGGTACTGTTGGGGTTTTTAACTGCTAGTATAGGGGATGTTAAAGGTAGAAGATGTGGGCCTAGAAGAAAAGAAGAGAAAGCCTTTTCTTAAGCGGTCAGAAATATGAGGCTTAAGTCCCCTGAGGCTTTGTAGAGAGGGTAACTATTGAGCCTAGGTGATATAACTGGTAGGGGTTTGCAACTGGATGACAAGAGTGGAGTGATGTTTGGCTATATAGGGGTTTGGGTGTTCGATACTTGAGAATCTACAAACTTGAGGTTGATAAAGGAAAAGGTGTGTCAGACTGTGTGGTTTGGAGGAGAAGGAAGAGGAGAATGGCTGGCAAGCCTAGGGCCAGGTGGATTGGGGGAGCCAAGGAAGTACAGGCTCCCACTTTGGCTAAGAAGATCCTTTCTAGCAAGGGGATGGTACAGGTTGGTACTACTAGGGAGGAGTGAGTAAGGGGAATACCCTTAAAGATACAACTAAGTGGCAGGGTTTGGTGAGGTTGGTAAGACTGTCCCTTTACTCCAACAATAGGGGAACAAGAAGGAGAGGTAGGCCCTCAAAACTCTATTTGGACCAAGTAAGTGGCCATGTTGCCCATAGGAATGAGATGGGTTGCCCTGGTACCATGATGACTATCTGTGGCTCACTGTTAGAGATGGTGGTGGTTCTGCCAAAGGAGCCCAGGCCCCCTCAGTCATTCCATGGCCAGATCTAAGAGGTCAGCTGAAGAGTGATCTGGGCCCGATGTCCCCACACTGCAAGGGCTATTGGGGGCAGTCTAGAGCCCATGTCCCTCTCAATGGCACCTAGGACATGGTTGTTACAGTTTTCGAGGTTTAGGGCAGACCTGGGCCTAGTGACCCTCCTGACTACATTTGAAACAGAGACTCAGAGGTTCTCAGGCTTTTGGGAGCATAGGGGCAGTGGCTATGGCTGGCTGAATGGCCTTAGCCACCATCAGGTAATTATGTTTGGGCGATTTTTCATCTCTCCCTTGGTACCCTGTGAAGGTCACCACTAAGACTTGTGCTTGTGGAGTTAGGCATTTGGCTCTAGGCATTTGGCTCTAATGTCAGGGCAACACAGGGAGAAGAAGTAGTCCATAAAGAGTTATTTTCCCATCTGGGGTCTCAGGATCCAGATTGGTAGATTGTAGGAGGGCCTTTGTAAGGTGGTCCAGGAATTGGGATGGGGTTTTTTGTTTGTCCTGGATGACCTCTTTTTTATTTTTTATAATATACAGCTTTTAAGGGCAGCCTTCTGGATGCCAGTCATGAGGCAAGCTACAAATTGATCCAGGAAGCAAGTTATAAGTTTATCTCTAGCTGAAATCCCCCCTGGAGTATTGTAGTTCCATTCAGAATCCCAGCTGGGGACCATCTCAGCCCCAACTGGGTGGATAGTGTTAGATTAGTGGACTTTGTCTACATGCATCCTATCCTGTTCCCAGCCTCACCTGCACTCCTCATGGAGAAGGTTAGTGGGAATCATATAAATGTCATGGAAGGTGAGGTTGTAAGATTGGATAATATATTGGAACTTTTTAATGAAAGTAGAGGAATTAGCAGTATAAAATGCTGTTTTTAAGTCATAATTTTTGGTAAGCCTTTTTTTAAAATTATTTTTCCTCATCTATTATTCTTATTCTCAGGACAAGTATCACCCACAAAAAATACACCCCAATCCAAAATATTTTGGAGACCTTTTGATGCCTCCTTGGTTAGCTTATACAACATGGTCACCTTTAATCAAGATTGTAGTGAAGTCACACGGCATCCACCCTCTCCAACCCTAGCAAGGACAGTTGCCAGCCACATGGCTACCTCCATCCCAGTGGGGACAGCAGTTAAGATAGTGACAAGCAACATGTTGCATATATCCCAAAAGTGGTGTTATGCCACATGGTTTCCTTAAGATTACCTAGGTATAGATTTTAACTATCAACATCCTGTGTTATGAGTTTTAAGTTATCCCCTTTGTTGCAGATTTTTGACCATACCCAATATACTTACAAATCTTGAAGTACAGAAAGTTTACATTAATGATCTTACAAATCTTAAGATTCACGCCTTAGCAAAAGTTTTAGAGAATTGAATCAAAACCAAAAGGAGTATGAAATGAGTAGCAATAATCCTCATTAGAAATAGTTTCCTGTTTTGCTTTCCTTTCTCTGTCACATAGTCAAGTGGCCTGCCTGACATGGAACAGAGATTTTGGAGGAAACACTTAAATAAGGATGCTTCGGTCTAGAGGATGGGGAGCCATAATCTAACTCCAGAGTCAGCTTTTCATTGAAGTGAAGCAGCATAAAACAATAATCTAATAATACATATACCTAATAGATACTTGAATCCCTGTAAAACTGAATCCAGTAAGCTAAGAACAAAGAAGACTTAGGGATAGAAAAAAATTTGAGCTCCTAGCTATAGAGGATGCTGCAGAAGGAAGCTTAGAGATGCTCCAACCAGCAAGGAGTATATGCATACCTACTCCTTCCCTCTCCTGCTCTGTCCAGGTCCTGGCTCCCACATCTGCAACAAACTTAAAGATCCATCAACAGAAACTTAAAAAAGGCAGAACATTCACAGTGTGTGTGGGGGGGGCGGGGTGCATACCTGTCTGTGTGTTGTGGGGGGCAGAGAAAAAACCAAACAGGGCTTAGACCAAAGATAAAACTGGAACATAGAGAATAGGGAATCTCTTTCCATTTCCCTGACTGCCCACAGTAGTTGTAAAAGTCCCGAATAATACTAGGGCTCTAGGGTGCCATTAGGTGGTCATTTGGATTGGTTATCTAAGGGATATTGAGACAAGATTTGATTGCAAAAGTGAATAAATTTGGGGCCCTTCAGGTTGGGTGCCAGGTGGAGAGGCTGGAGGTTTTCTAAGAGGCATCCCAAGGGGGAATGAGAAGATATGGATGTCACCGTTCCCATGGATGAGGGGTGTAGGAAAAAAGGTCGCAGCAGCCTGTAGTTGAGGGCATTTCCAGGATTCAGGTTAGACCAAATAGGACCAGTTAGCACCTGGTACCACGTGGACGGGGCCCAAAGGCTTCCTTAAAAGCTATGAAAAACTGAGCTTAGGAATAAGGTCTTATCCATAGGAAAGGGACAGGAACAGGATCTCACACTATCATAAAAGCCACAAGGACATAGAGAAGCTATGGGATTACAGGCAGCTTTGAGGGAGAGGCAGAAAGGGGAAGTGGAAAGGGTCATAATAGCCTAGTTGGGCCTAAGGAAGCTGCAGGATTGCGACTCCAAGGGTGGGGGTGATGGGGTTTGTAAAGAGGGCCCACCATATACTTAAAGACCATGGCTGGAGGTACCTCTGTCTGAAGGGGAAACTTAGGGAATTATTGCTGATGGATGGGATGCCAGAGTGGACTAGAGATGAGGGATAGGGTCCTGGTGCAGTTCAGACCCTGTGCAGGGCGCCTGGAGAGCCCATCCAAGTCACGTTATCAATGTAAGGGTTTTTATGACACGTGGGTATCTTGGCAGGAGCCAAGGAATACCAAAAAGTCATACCACGCAACAGTCTCACACAAGAGATTTATTGGGGAGAAACACAAAGTTGTTGTTGCCATAGTCTCTCAAAGGGAAGAGAGCAGCCAAGGGCTAGGTGAAAGGGGAGGGCTTTTATAGGCTTTTGGAGTATATGCAGTGAGCTAGTGGAAAAGTACAGCAGGGCTGGTCATTGTCCTGCCTCCTCCCCTATATTGCTGAATCACATGGGAGGATTTCTAAGCTTCAGGGGCTCCTGGTCAAGCCAGGGGCAGAGTTTTTCCCGTGGCTCTGGTCTCAGACTTGGGGTTAAGTCAGGGGCAGGGTGTTATTTCCCTTATCACTGGTCCCCAGCTATAAATATCAGCTAAGGCCATGTGGCCAGTTGCAGAAACAAGGATTATAATTGACATGAACGTTTCTGTCATATTTTGTTAAGACTGTGTTTGTACAGATATTTGTTTTCTTTCCTTGATTTCTTTATCATGTAATATAACATCAATTAAGAAAGTAACAGTGGTTGTCTTATTTAAGTTTGAGATATTAAAAAAATGTCCCTCAAGGAAAACTGTCACCTATTCTAAAATTTATAATGTGTTTATGGTTGTGTGTCAAGTTGACAAGAGGTGGATTTGTGATAGCTATTCTTGGTTGTCAACTTGACTGCATTTAGAATTAAATAAAACCCAAGTGGCTGGGTACATCTGTGAGGGATTGTTTTCTTAACTAAATCATTTGCAATGGAAAGACCATTTTTTATTCTGAATCTTTTGAGTTGGGAAGATACACCTGTAATCCAGATCTTTTGAGGTGGGAAGATCCACCTTTAATCTGGGCCATACCTGCTGGCAGCCCATATAAAGGACATGGAAGAAGGAAGCTTGCTCTCTCTTTCCCTGCTTGCTCTCACTTTTGCTGGCAAGTCCATTCCTTCACTGGCATTGGAGCCTACTTCTTTGGGATTCTCTTGTATACTAAAGACCAGCTGAGTCATCCAGTCTCATGGTCAGAACAGCAACTGGATTCTTGGACTTTCTGTTTGTAGACAGTCATTGTTGAACTGGCTTGACCATAGCCTGTAAGTCATTCTAATAAATCATATATACATATCCATTCTATACATATTGAATATACATATTCATTCTATAAATTCTGTTCCTCTAATATAGATGGCAATATTTTATTTGAAGGGACTCACCTATTGCAGGGTTCTCCTCTCTGGGCTTCAGATTAGGCACAAACCACACTCAAACACCTATTTCCAAGCACAAAGCGATCCTTTATTAAGCAAGGCAGAGAGAGAAGAAGATGGTTGAATCTGAATCCAGCAGAAACAGCGACAAATAGCTTTGCAAGTGTTGATTTTAAGAGGGAAAAAGGGGAAGTCTGTGTTAGAATGAGCTAGGATGTATTGGTAAATTTTGATTGGGTATTTTAATTAGGGTAGGCAAATGTGATATTTGATTGCGGAGTCTTGATGTTTTGATAGTTGGTCCTTGGTAATCAGTCTCAGGAATGAGTCAGGCATAACAATGCGGCCAAATAAGGGAATAGACCTTGGTGGCTTGCTTTAGGAATGAAATCTAACGGTTTAGCAGGGAAGAGGGAAGAGAGGTAGGCAAGACCTGCTGGTGCCATGTTTGCCATGCTCGGGCCTGCTAGAACCCTTCAGTATTTATATTTCCTTTCATAGAAATGATTCTAGGTTACTGGAAGATTAGTCTTTGTGCCCTGAAGTACTGAAAGTGTTATATTCATTGGGAATTGTGACCTAAGGGAAGTTGGATTAATAAGAATACAGTTCTACTGGTACATGCTTTACTATAATTACATATATTTTTGGCTATTGGTTAGGTGTATAATGCAAAGCTAATTCAAGTAATTTAATAATGTATTTTAGAACAAATGTTTTTCTAACTATTTAATATATTTGTATTAATATTATCTTTAAAGTCCATAATTTAGCTTTTGAATAGTTATTATAGTTCAGTTATTATAATGGTTTCTTGTTTATTTAGTCATTTACATCTTGTTTTATTCCAAAGAAGGATTGTTTCCTATCTTGTCCACAGAGTGTCACTGTTGGGTTATTTGAAGATCAAGAGCCCTGTAATGTTTTATTCTTTGCTTATGGCTAGAAATATTTCCTTTCTTGGCAGAAATGATTCCAGGTTGCTAGAAGACTAGTCTTTGTGCCCTGAAGTACAGAAAGGGTTATACTCAATGGGCATTATTACATAAGGGCAGTTGAATTAATTAAGTTTTACCAGTACATGCTTCCATGTTGTTGTATGTTCAATGAGAGGTCTTTCGATACAATAAACAGACATTTGGGACTTCTTCAAACAAAGTAGATGTCCTGAACTTTCCTCTTAATTTCTACCTTTATATCTCTTTTTGGTTTATAAATAAATTCTCCTTAGATAGTATTTACCTCTCTAATTGGCAGCATGAATCTGGGAGAGCAGTGCCTGAAAATAAAGTAGACTATATAAAATAGCCAACTTTATTCAGAGCATCGGACAATTTATACTCTGAGGGTTAAAGAACAGTCACCTGAGTAAAATATACAATTACAAGGGCAAGCCACAGGCTAGGGGAATGGCTCAGTGGTTAAGAGCACTGTCTGTTCTTCCAGAGGACCTGAGTTCAATTCCCCACACCCACATGGCAGCTCACGGCTGTCTGTAACTCCTGTTCTAGAGGGTCTGGTACCCTCACACAGACATACATGCAAAACACCAATGCACATAAAAATAAATAAATCTTAAAAAAAATTCAAGGGCAAGCCACATGTGGCAAAAACATGTTTTTTCACAGAGGCCTATGAACAAATAATAACAGCTAGTTGAAATGAATAATCTAAAGTGAATTCACTCCTATCCACTACACCTGGAAGTGGCATGAAAGCACATTCCAAGAATGATTCTGTATTTTTGAAAAAACTAAGGTTACAAGACTATTATTTTCTTAGAGTTTTCTCACAAGCACTCAATTCCCCTCGCATGGCTTTGTTCTTGGACTGTGTTCCTACAGATAAGAATACAAATAGAGTACCTGTTTGTGAAGAAGTATTATTAACTGATATTTTTCAAAATTTGAATCTTTACGTATCATTTGCTAATTGTGTAGTACTTTCACACTTACTGAGGAACCAATTCAGTTTTTTTTTCAGTGTCGAAGATGAATTCCTGGGTTTTGTTCATGTTAAGTAAGCTCTCTATTAGTGAGCCACAGCCTCAGTGTCAGATTCTTTTCAATTTTTGTCTATTGTGAACTTACTTTAGACTTATACCCAAGGAAATACTTCTCTATCCTGAATTTGTGTTCTTCTTTTGGGATAGTGAACTATGAACCATTTTGTTTTCCTCTTGTCTGAAATTCAGATTTTTTTTTGCAGTGTTGGGAATCATACCTGAATGGTAGATGAGTGGTCCACTGCTGAGCTAGGGCTCTATAGCTCAATTCACAGCAGTTTTGATCCTTGTTTTATTGGGTTTTCTAATTTTGAAATAGTTTTAGTCTTTTGAAAGAGTTAAAAAATACTACAGAGTTCTCCATATATGCACCTCATTCAGCTTCCCTAATATTAAACTAATTGTACTGTAATGAAAACTAGGAAGTCAACATTGATTCAGAAATATTACTTAAACTACAGTTCTTACTTGAATTATGCCATTTTTCCAAATCTCACATTTTTTGTTTCTGTGAGCAGGATCAATACAGTATCTCACATTTAATAGTTTCCTATTTTTTTTTGTTACCTATTTTTAAAATTTTATGTTCTTTGAGAATTTCATATATGAGTGTATTGCATTCATATCATTTCTACCCCCAACTCTTCTTGTGAGTCAGCACTTCTTCTTGTGAACACAGCCTCTTTCAAATTCATGACCTCTTCTTTAATTATTATCATTAAATGCATGTGCACACACACACACACACACAAACAAACACACACAGGATTTAATTGTCTCTTTGGCACTGTCACAGTTCCTCATTCTCTTCATGTTATTGTGACCTTCACATTTGATGACAGCTAGTCAGTTACTTTATAAAATGTTTCTAAATTTTTGTGTGTCTAATATCCCCTTTTGAATAGATTGAGATTATTCATTGTTGGCAAGAATACTACACAAATGATGTTATTTTCTTGTTGAGCTGTATCACACGGTAGGTGTTGTCTGTATATCTTTATAATGGTGATGTTAACATCAATCACTTGATTTGCAAAGTATCTTCCATTTTTTTCCTTTTGTAAGTGGCAAATACACAACATTTTCTGTGGTTCTTTTAACATCCTGCTTCTCCAAAACCTACCAAATTGAGTTATTATCTATCAGTAGATTTTTGACTATGGTCACCATTTCTGTGATATTTGCCTAATGGTGATTCACTGTTCCTTCATTTCTTCTATATTTATTAGAATTACTTGATTAGAATTTTTTAGAAAGAACCATCATTTATTTCTAACTCATTTAATTTTACTTAGTCATATAAAAACAGACCTATGAACATTTATTTTATTATTAATTATGAGCTAATATTACTATTATCTATTTAAATATATATACATATATATGTGTATATCAGTATATCAAAGCAGACTCAACACTTACTTATTATGTTTTTCAATTCAATATCAGCATCACTCATTTCATTGATCTGACTTTCCAGTTTGTGTAATTTTGAATTTCTTCCCTTTGGCTCCTAAAGCTTTCTTGTTCTGCCTTCATTTTTCTTGAGCATTTTCTTCTTTTCTGGCATCACAAGATGTTTTATGTTCATCAGCATTTTCCCTGCTCCTGCCTGGGAATTCAACTTCTCCTGTTTTGGAGAATGGAAATCCAGATCTGTATGCTAGGTGCATTCATTGTTAATTCTTGGGTCAGTAATCCTAGACCCTCTCAGGTAGGAAATAAACCATGCAATACACATGAAAAAAAATACCTTGGGCATGCTAGGCAAGTGTTTACCACCAAGCAACAATCCCTAATCTTGTGTTTATTTATATTAAAATATGTTCATAGTAATACTCATGAGTCACTTTTCTTAAACTTAAGTCCTTATGTAACTTCTTTCTTCTCTGCCTTTATATTAATTAGTGCTTTTTCTATTTCATTCTCATATGAAGGTGGGTTTCGGCTTACTTTATCTTTGTTTTATCATTCTAGATTTATGAAATCATTTAGAATACAGATTAAAGTAAAAACTATTAAAATGGGTAGCTATTTGAAAATATTTTCCTAGTGCTTAATTTAGCTCCTAGTGATATTGATATTAAGCACTGGCTACTTGCTTTTATAATATCTATAGAAGAACAAGATATTTGAAACTTTCTTGGAGATCTCCATCATTTAGTGAGGTATCAAAAGTTCTGTCTTTTAAGAGTATTTTTGTGAAGTATCAAAGTTGTGTCTTTTAAATGCATTTTTCTAAAATATTGAGCAGATTTTATTACATTTAGTGACATTGCACTATTAAACTTTTCTTTTGTTCTGTAATTATTCCACTATACACTTAAAAATTCTGGTTAGAATATTATCTCAGTGTGAAAATTTTGAAATAGAAATATGGATATTACAACTTATAAAAAACAACTTGTAATTAACTGTGCCTGATAGTGCAGGCCTATAAATCTCAGCTACTCAAGAAGCTGAGGCAGTAGGACCTTAAGTTCAAAGTGTGCCATGACAACGTAGTGAGACTTTCTATCTCAAAATAAAAAGTGAAGAAAGAACCAGGCATATAGCTCAGAGGTAGAATGCTCACCTAACACACTGGCATTACTAATTTAAAAACAAAAGAAGAAGAAAAAGCTTATAATTAATTAAATGCAATTAAAGCTCATGTAAATTCTTTGATGTTTAATTTTTCCTATGTAGTCTTCTATGACAAATGGCTTATTTGGATGCAGTTTTATTATGAGCCTAACTGCATATAAAGTTATGGCAACTGAAACAAAAGAGTATATATATATATTTTTTTAATACCCTGTGGGAGTGATCTTGAGCATCTCTGGGGGAGGAGCATGTGTTTGGTGGTGGAAAAAGTATATTTTACTAGGAATTTATCTTAATGTCATTTTGAGGGGATATTAGAAAAAACTAACAATTTTAGTAGATACCAATAGAAATATGCAACTATCAGGGGTTTTGTGAATTGCATACCCTACAGCAGTGGTTTTCAACCTGTGGGTCATGCCCTTTGGGGGCTTAAATGATCCTTATCATGAGGTTGCATATCAGATATTCTGCATATCAAGATATTTACATTATGAGATATTCTGCATATCAAGATATTTACATTATGATTCATAACAGTAGCAAAAGTACAGTTATGAGGTAGCAATGAATAATTTTGTGGTTGAGGGGATCACCACAATTTGAGGAACTGTATTAAAGGGTTGCATCATTAGGAAGGTTGAGAACTACTGCCCTAGAGACAATGGAGATACATATACAACAGTGGTTCTTATCCCATACGAGTTCTTGAATAGAATGCGCTAACACAGTTTGAAAAGCAAAAGTTTGTCTGGAAGTGGTGGTACAGGCATATAATCCTAGCTACTTGGGAGGCCTAAGGCAGGAAGGTTACAAGGCCAAGGGTAGCCTGGGCAACTTAGTGAGACTTCGTCTCAAAATAAAAAGGTAAAAAGACCTGAGGATACAGTTCAGTATCAGAGCCTTTACCTGGCATGTATGATGTTCTAGATTCAATCATCAGTAAAAATGAAAATAAATTAAATAACAAATTTAAAAGTTTGAGATCTAGTAGGGCTCTAGGTCTATATAGTGCCTAGACCTTAGTTCCCTGCTGCTTATGGTTTAGTGTTAGCCAGGATCCCAGCAACTAGGCAAGCTGGGTAAAATTTGATGTCAGGGCTAAAAGGTGCTCAGGTTCCCAAGTCATGTTCTGAAGAACTGCCCTTTGAAGCACTGCCATTTCTGATATTACTGGCTCCTGGCTTTCACTGAATTCTACTGACACACCCCTAGGCTATGCTTCTTGCAGCCCTTGGTTCTCCTGTCTATTCTCCAGTTCCTTCTAGCAACTTTTCCTTGCCAGGCATCGTGTGTATGTCTCTGGGCCTGGTGAATATTCCACAGCCCCAGTCAGCTCCTATAGCCAGCAAACCTGCCAGAGCCTAGCTTTCTTTGGACCATTCTGGATCATAAAGAGTGAAATCTTCTGTTGCTCAGGGCTCATGACCTTACTGGTTTCTGCATCTTCCTTCTTTTCTGTGTTGGGAGACTTATGTGCGTTGCTCACAGCCCCCACCTCCCAATCATTTATGTAGTTCCCGTTGCTTTCTCCTCTGCAGCTTCAAAACACCACTTTTCTTGTTTGCCTGTTCCTTTTTAGTGGCTCTCATCCTTGCACTGCCTACAGAACACAGTTCCGTAGATAGCATTTATACTGGCTGTGAAACACTGAGCTTCCTTTTCTCACTAAGTATTTTTTGAGCATGCTGATCCTTCCTCCCTGCATGCTCCACGTATCTTCACCTATACCTTTTTACCTTACCTTTAAATGTTCTACTCAGACTCCACTTCTGAAAAGCCTCAGCTGAGAGTTTGGATTCTGTCTGCTCTTCTGGGCAAGCTAGGCCTCACCTCCTTACCTGTGACATGGTGTGCAGAGGTGATAATAATACTAATGGAGTATTGAGCATTGTTGAACCAGTCATCTTGTAGCACTGCTGTTTTTAGTATTAAGATAGTGCTACAGCAATGTTTGTACTTAAGAGGTATTTTCATCCTGATTGTGAACATGAGGAAACTGAAACAAAGAGTTGAGTGACCTGCCCAACATCATGCACCTAACAATTCTGGTATTAGAGCCAATCATCTTATCCTAGAGCTGTGGTGTTTACCTCAGTGCCACAGCCCTGGGTTTCTCTCACTTGAGCATGTTTCTGGACCCACACAAGGACTGTTAAAACCCAGCCTTTTGCTTCCACTCAGGTTCTCCATTCAGTAACTGTTGGGTGGAGTCCTGGATTTTGAATTCCTCTAAGTTATCACTTTCCTTGATGGGAAGTGTCTGCAGCATATATGTGTGCATAGCAGGCTGTCAGGGGCTGTGAAGTGCTCACATTCTGTCACTGAAGTTTCTTCCAAGTAACTGTGCATAGGTCAGATAGTGTAGAGGCAGGTTGAGAGTCCATGTCTCAGCCAATGGTTGGTGTCACACTCGGACCTCACCAAGAAAATGGGGCATTCTTGACTGCTTGAGAACTTCCACTGTGCCTAGCACTCAAAAGTCAGCTTCATAGATTTTCTTTTTCTAATTAATTACTTCATTTTTTATTTTTATTAGATTATTCATTTTATTATGTGTTTTACTCACAGTATGTATGTGCACCACATGCATGCATAGTGCCTGCAGAGGTCAGAAGGGGGAACAGATCTCCTGGAACTGCAATTAGGCATGGTCATAAACCATAGTGTGGATGCTGGGAACTGAACCCAGGTCCTCAGCTAAAGCAGCAAGTGCTCTTAACAGCTGAACTATCTCTCCAAACCCATGCTTCATGTATTTTCACATGTGTTTTTTTTCAAATGAGAACTTAACAATTTTCTTATTTATAATAGCGTTTACAAGAACTTCTTGAAATGACAAGCAAGAAGATTACCCATATTTATGAAACTGTTTCAAATATACAAGATTATGAGCTGTCACCGATGGAGAAATATGTAAGTATTATCAAAGCATCCTTCCAGTTTTGCTAAACTTCTACTACCTAAATATATGGAGCTAGTAACCATGAAGTTAGCAAGGTTGATCTACACTTGTTTCAGCAGCAGATGGGTGAGTAAAATTCTATTGGGAAAATGCTTAAATGTAGGCTTGCTAAATTACCACAACAAGTACTTTTATATTAGTAAATGACCAGGCATGAAATTCACTTAAAATGTACTCAGGTATGGGACAGTATTTACCTTTAAAAGTAGTAAGTAGTGTAGTGATATATACAAATGTACATATTTTGACCAGGTTTTAAAAATATTTTAAAAGTATTTATGTTTATGTGTGTGTGCATGGTTCCTGCAGAGGCCAGAAGGGCACACCAGATCCTATAGGATGGAAGTCACCAGCAGATGTGAGCTTCTTGGTGTGGGTACTGGAAACTGAACTTGGATCTTCTGGAAGAACAATATACTAAGCCATTTCTAATTAGCATTTTAATTCTTGTTTTTATTCACAGTTGATTTATACTGGGTTAGTGTCATTTTAGATGTGATCACACAAGAATATCTTGACTTTGGGTCTGGTTTATTTCCGTGCATGATTTTTTTTAAATTTGCAATTCTTTATAATAAAATTTTAATTACAAAAGGAATGCTTTGACAGCCAGGTGTGGTTGAGTATTCTTATAATTCCAGCACCCAGGAGGCCTGGGCAGGAGGGCCATCATTTGTAGGATAGCTTGAATGATATGACAACCTGTTTCAAGAAACAAACCAGTAACAAAAAGAAAGGTTTTGATTGGCTGATCTCATGGTGGAACTAAAGTCCAGGAACTGAGGGAAGCTTAACTCATTCTGTTCTCTTCTCATGGGTAGGAAAATTGTCGTGATTCGTTAAGTGAGACAGAGCAGACAACCCAGGGCCAGGACAACCCTGAGGGAACAGTTGCGCAGCCAGTGGCAGAGGCCGAGCCTGAAAAGCTAGTTTCTGACCTTGACATAGTACCCATCAATGAAGATGCTCAAAGAATCGACAACGTCATAATCTCATCTGAGCAGCCTGCTGTGGAAGCACCTCTAGCATTTCTGCAACCAGTAGACTCCACTCAGGCCAATGACCTTAATGCGATGATTTACCCAGCTGTTGTAGGAGTTGAGAATATCAGTGCAAATAATGCCTCACTATTTGTCTACATCCCTCCCAATTTGGGTGAGTTTATAAAGACACATAAATAGCATTCTTTTTTAATTTTAAATTTTAAAACTCCTTTACACAAATTAGTATTAGTTTTTCTTTTATTTGAAAGATTTATATTGAAACCTTTCCAGATTCACGTATAGTGGTAAGAAACAAGGCAGAAATGCAATCCTCCTCAAAGGTAACATCTTATGAAATCTATGCTTGTCATTTGTGCCTGTGAATTTAGTTCTGTGTAGTTTATCACATGAGAAAGTTTATGTGTTTACCATCGTCAAGATACAGAACATTCTATCACAAGGTTCTTTTCTATCCCACCTGATTGTATTGCCACAAATACACATCTACATCCATTCTTTGTTGGTTGTCCTTCCCTTCCACATGTAACATTTTAATATAAGCTTTCCCCCTACAATATAATTCCCTAGGTACTCATCCAAATCATTATGTGTATCAACTATTTACTGCTGAACACTCTATTCCATTGTATAGATGTGCCGTGACTTAACCATTCATCTGTTAAAGGAAATTTTGTGGGGTTCCCCCCCTTTTTAACTATTAAGATTAAGACTATTATGAGCATTTATGTATAGATTTTTGTATAAATTTAAATTTTTATTTTCCTGATACAAATTCTCAAGAGTTTGATTACTATTATGAATTGCATGTCTAGTTTTTTAAAAATAAAAACTTTCATTGAGATGTAACAGATGTCTCAGTCTATTTCTGCTGGTATCACAAGATATCATAGACTAATTAATTTGTAAAAAGCAGAAATTCTTTTTCTTACTATTCTGGAGGCTGGGAAGTTCAAAACAAAGGTGCCATTTTCTGGTGAAGGCTGCTTACTCTAAAGGAGGGAAAAGCCCTCACATGGCTACAGGTTGTAAAGGCGAGCTCCAAAACTGCTGCACTAAGCCTCTTTTACGAGGAACTTAAGGCCATGCATGAGAGAGAGGACTTCTCACAGCTTAGTAACC
>LZPO01017664.1:66849-77208 GCA_001675575.1 Neotoma lepida | reverse complement strand
GAGAGGGGGGGGAATATAATCTTTAAAAACAGAAATACAAGCTTTCCACAGAAACAATGTTTCTATTTCAACAGAACAGCTAAAGAAAATACTACTCTACAATTCTCTATCTAAACATTTCTTTCAGAGACACAGTTGAAGAACTGATAACATACCTTTTTTTGGTGCGTGGCTGGAAGTAGTTTTTGATGGAGTTCTGCTGCTGCTGCAAAGTCCAATCTTTACTTTTATTAGCAGCAGAGGCTATCACTGGTGAAAGCTGATAGTTTGGGATCTTTTCCCTAACCAGGGTATTTGATGCCACATTATTAGTTTTGGAGCTTGATTTGGGGGCTTGTGAAAGCTTTCTAAAGTTTTCTTCCATTCCAGAGATCTTTACTTCTTTTGGTCTTTCATTCAAAGACATACTATAGGAAAAGGAAGAAAAGGCCAACAATTAGAAATTTTTATTTAAAAATAAAGTTCTCTAAATTTTCTGATAAATACAACTTCAGAAGATTAGATAATAATTCAATTAATGTATCTTCCCATTCCAAGAAAGTAGCACACCCACCACCTAAGGCCTGAAGGATGACATCATACTCCCCCTCCTGGCAGCACACACCTTCAGGCACATGTTCGTAGAGATAACTGCCAAGCACACTTACGGCCTTAACCTAGTACCCTACTGGAAACTAAACTACATGGTAGGCCTATATAATTTTTATTTTAAAATTATTTTTATGTAAGATTGTTATAATTAAATATAGAAAATCAGGAAAACTCCTATTATTCTAGTATCGCACCTAACAGTGCATTTAACTCAGCCTGGAGAGACTGATGTGTGTCCATCTAAGCAGGTGGTAGTTTCTGCTATACAACTCCAGACTACTAGAAAAACACCTTAAAGACATGCACTGTTCTGTAAAATATGATTAATTGACGGAAAACTAAATAAAGCTGTCTTTCAAGCAACTACTAAAAATTAACTGTTTCTTTTACAAGTTCTGCCCAGTAAAAGTTAAACACAATCTAATACAGTGTTATTAAATATCTTAATAGGAACATGCTTTTGTGTAATATTGAAAATAAGACTTTGAAAACTATCACACAATACAAAATGGTAACGCTTTCTGTTAAGCAACAAAACAAAAAGAGATGGAGCTCTTCAAATAAGAGAAATTACTGAAAAACTACACATTTGGATGAATATTAACTATCTGGATATCCAGGCTAACCTAATATATGACGTCCCAAATTATGTTACAGTGCAAAGACAGAGCAGAAGTTCCTCTATCTTGTATTCTTGCTGAGGCCATTTTGGGTTTAACTAGAATTTGATCTCCCTGATGAAGAATCCCACGGCAAATTACTCAACTCTATTCTAGGGCCTGAGGCCAAGATGCCCTAGGCAGTTTATCTTAGTTTGTTAAACTGCTTACTTGTGGAAACCTCCCCCTGCAGCTGCTAAGCAAGATACCAGGATGTGTTTTTTGCCCGTAAAAGCCCCTTGGTCTAAATGCTCAGGGCTACACTTAGGTTGGAATACTTTCCAGCTGCCTAGAAAAGACTTTCAATTGACTATAAGCTGTGTCTAAATGGTGATCTCTGATGGGCTCCCTATAACATTTATACAAACTAACATATTTATAATATTATCCCCATATTCATGAGGGATACATTCCAAGACCATCAGAGACTTGAGGCCTGAAACCAACGATAATGTCAAATTCTATAAATACATTTATCTATGTATACATGCCTTTAGTTTATAAATTAGGCATAAATTAGAGATTAATAGTAGTAACTAATAAAACAATAATTATGGAGGCTGGAGAGATGGCTTAGTAGTTAAGAGCGTTGGCTGCTCTTCTAGAGGATCCAGGTTCAATTCCTAGCACCCACATGGCAGCTCACAACTGTCTGTAACTCCAATTCCAGTGGATCTGACACCCTCGCACATACGTACATGTAGGCAAAAATGTCAATGTACATAAAAATAAATTTCTTAAAAAGCAAAAAAAAAGAATTAAAAAATACAGAATTACGACACACTATAATAAAAGTTACATGAATGTGGTGTCTCCCAAAATATCTTACTGCACTATGCCCACCCTTCTTATGATCCGACATAAAATAAGCACTATGTGGTTAAGATGAAGGGAGCTCAATGGTTTCGGCGTTGTGATATAGCATCTGACGACTGTGTAAGAATTACATGAATGTAAGCACGAAACACTCAGACACTCAATCCAATAACCAGAATGGCTAGTAGTGATGACATGTGTGTAGCATATACAGTACAGACTAGCTAGACAAAGGGATAATGCACATCTAGGTAAGATAACATGGCACCAGTTCTCGACCTTAGGTGATCCTTTCATAGGGATCACCTAAGACCATCAGAAAGCAGATATTTACATTACAATTCATAACAGTAGCAAAATTACAGTTATGAAGTAGCAATGAAAACAATTTTATGCTTGGGGGTCACCACACACGAGGGACTGTATCAAAGGGTCGCAGCATTAGGAACATTGAGAATCACTGTGCTATTCAGAAGCATAAGTTAAAACTTAGGAATTTCTAATTTTAGTGATTTTCCATTCAATATTTTTAGACAATGGTTTACTATGGGTAACTAAAAGTACATGTAATTAGGGGCTACTATATTTCAAATTTATTTCATCAATCACAAATTCTTTCTCTTTTTCAAAAACATTTGAAGGAATAATAAAAATTACCCTAAGGCAGTGAAAGTACAGTTTGCAGACTAAATCAGATCTGCCACACCACCATACTCACTCGGCCATATGCTGTCTATAGCGACTTTTACTCTACAATGGCAGAGTTAGGTAATTATAACACAGACAAACAGCTCATAGTTCCACTGAGATTTCCTAGCTGAAAGAACTACAGGCAACTAAGGAATGGTGAGAGTGGGAGAAAATCTTCCCCAGGGAAGAGCACACCAATGGTTAACTAATACCAAATGGTCAGCTCTGAAAACGTGCATACAAGTAACATCATACAGACTGAGCAGGTTGTTATTTATGTATTTAGGAATGCACACACACACAAACACACACACACACACACACAACAACAACAATTAAAGGGAATAGAGGCTATGAATTTGAAAGAGGGGAGTACAGGGAAGGTTTAGAGGGAGGAAAGGGAAGAGAGAAATTGATGTAATTATAATCTCAAAAAAAAACTATTAAAAAATTTGCTGATCCCTGTAAGATATCATTTTCTCTGGCATTCCCTTCTCCCATGCTTTATCTCCAAAATGATGACTTGAAAGGAGCAACTTTTTCTTAAATATGCTATTAATTGATAAAATAACAACAATAACACGACAACAAAGATAGTTTACCATGTATCTGTTTGCTCTGATTCTGTGTCAGCTACATATGATGTCATATTATTCACTGGAGCACTTGGCATTATTTTTCCATTGACTGACAAGCCTTGGGAAAGGCTTGGACCTGGAGTTGTTGTTTTTAATTCTGTACATCATGCAAGTGGAAAGAAAAAAAAAAAGTCACAATCATTACACATAACATGGAAACAATTATAAAATCCTCAAGCTGTTTTGGGGCAAAATCAACTGATATATGGACAGTAACAGGAAAACGGAGAAGCCAGTAGGCCTGTGTCACTGTTTGCTGTTATCCTGATCATCTGGCATACCCACTTCTTTACTCCCAGTGGTTAACATAGAGGTATATAAACAGCCACTGATAAATATTTACTAATAAAAAATAAACTCATGAATATGAGGAGAAAAAGAGAAGGGGAAGGAAGGAGACTCTAGCACTATTGGCATGAAACCATTTAAACCAGAGCCAAACTAAGTCTACCTTGAGGATGTGCAGACAGCGGAGCAACCACTTACAGTGCACACTTTGATTCCCTTCCATGGCCTGCTTTTTCTTCTACATCTGCCCCCTTCCCTTTGGAGACAGGGTCTCATAAAGCCCATGCTGGCCTTGAACTCAGTATGTAGCTAAAGCTAGCTTTGAATTCCTGTTCCTTCTGCCTCTGCCTTTGGAATGTTGCAATTTCAGTACCTTATTTGGTGGCTTCTTAAAAAAAAAAATCTTATGATGAGCTTTAATTTTAATAAGCTTTAGATTTATAGAAAAGCTGAGCCATTAGTTCAGAGTTTCTCACATATCCAGTATCTCTTATTATTAGCATCTTACATTTATATAATACATTGGGTTACAACCCACAAGTTGAGACCCCTTTAGGGGGTCGAATGACCCTTTTACTGGGGTCACATATCAGTTATTTATATTATGAATCATAACAGTAGTAAAATTATAGTTATGAAATAGCAATGAAAATAACTTTACGGTTAGGGGTCACCACAACATGGGGAACTGTATTAAAGGGTCACAGCATAATACAACTGCTAAAATGAATGAACCAACATTAATAATACTTAATATTGTTACTAAATAAAGCTTCCGGTTTATGTTTAATTTTTATTTACTCTTCTTTTTCTACTGCAGGATACTTGGTATATTTACTTGCCAGCTTTAATAATGTGTGTTTATTTATTTATTGATTCGGAGGGTGGAGCCCAGTACCTTACATATGCTAGGCAAGCACTCACCCTTTGAGCTACAGTGCCAGCTCTACCTCTTGCCTTCTCAATCAAAAGATTCAATGACCTCTAAGGCCTTTTCACATAGAAACTGTGGATGAAAAAGGTTTGCTTGTTGGTACACACTGCCAAGGTAAGCTTGTGAACTAGTAACCTAACTCAATTAGACAAATATTAACAAATCATTTGCTGCTGTCAAGGGGTACAAAGCTGATATGAGCTTATAACATGCAAGCAATTAGTTAACCCCATAAACTCTATAGTTGGAGAAAAAAAGCTATTGGAGTAATTATTTATAACTTCTATGTAAGTTGTAAGAGAAGAAAACAACTTGGAAAAGCTTCATGAGAGGTAAACACGTGTGAAACGAGTATGAGTTAATGGGCAGTCCTGGCATTACAGCAGCTAAGTGAGACAACAAATTACGAAGTGTAAGAGCTAAAAAATAAAAAAGGCATTAAGTACTTTGTAGAGACATCAGGAAGTAGTAAGAACTAAAGGAGAGGCGCTGCAGCTAAATTATCAAGGAGCCAGACTGTTTAGACAAAGTGTTCTGTTCACAACGAGTGGTGAATACAAGTATTCAGAAAAAAAAAAAGATTGGTGACGTTATTAGGGTAGTGAAGCACGGACCATACTGATGAGTCTGGGAGAACCATTACCAGGAACCACCACAGCTCTCAAAAGGGAAGTAGCTTCAGACAGGAAGGCGCAGAGCCACAGCAGAAACACGGCTGAGGCTGAGTTTCTGATCTGAGTAATGAGACACCGAGGGGAGAATAAAGGTTGACTGAAGCCTGCAGTCCGAGCGTCTCCTCATACACTGAGCTCTCCAGCCCAGTTCTTCCCCAGATATTCAAATCCAGTGGCTCATGAGGTCTGGAGAGAAACGTAAGCTTACAACCAAACAAAACATCCAGCGCCTCGGCTACTTCCCAGAATATCGTGAACTAAAGAATTCAAATTTCCAGTAAAAACTGTTTGTGCAGTGTACACATAGTTGAGAATCTGTGTTCAAAACAGAAACAAAAGACAGATGCCACAAACGGGGGCTAGGAACAGAGAGGTTACTGACTTAGATGCAGCTCTGTTTTCATGTTTATTGTTTATGTTTTAAATTATTGATAAATTTGGTCCCCGCTCCCATAATAGCAACAAAACAAACAGCACATGCTATTTCTAAAAAGTTGGAGAGTTTTTTTTTTAATTTAATTTTTTATTTTATGTGCATTAGTGTTTGGACTGTATGTGTGTATATCGTGTGAAGGTGTTGAATCCCCTGGAACTGGAGTTACAGACAGTTGTGAGCCGCCATGTGGGTGCTGGGAATTGAACCGGGATGCTCTGGAAGAGCAGCCAGTGCTCTTAACCACTGAGCCATCTCTCTGGCTCTCAGACTTGTCACAGATAGGCTGGGATAGTCTCTCCAAAAATGTGGTGATATTTAGGTATCTATATTAGTTTTCTTGTTAAAAGGATGAAGAGTTAGTTCCTAGCTCCTAATCTAAGGATAAACTCTGGGAATTTTAGTCATAAACTTTGGGAAAATATTCATCAGAATACAACTTCAGCAAAAGAAGTTATGTGACATATTTAAAACTTCCCAAGCACTTCACACTCCATGTTCGTGAAACTTACTTAGTGGGAGAGGAAACAAACATACTTCACTTACACATCAGAAATGAAGCAGTGCAGTAGAATGTCCCAACAGCTGTGACTTAAGAATCTGTTTGAATGGATTGTCTGGTTTGTGAATTCAGGTTAGTGGTGCTAACTTCTCTATACATTAGTTCCCTCACCTATACAATGTATAAAACATCTTAAAATACACTTTTGTTTCAAATTAAACTGTAATGATGCATGTAAAATTCTTACTTTAGCTTCTGTTACTGCAATGGGCAGCAGTAATTCATTACTAATCAGTATTATTTATATCTATACACCTAATTGATTCCTGGTCTTTAAGTCCTTAGTGGCTCACTCCTTCCAAACTCTAATTTAAAATATTTCCTATCTATTTAAACTGAGGTTGCAGAACACATTAAATTATAGTGCCCAATTTCACGGGTATTGTTAAGTAGACCAAAGTGTAAATGAAGCCACAAGTGTAAGGGAGAAATATGTTCCCTACCCTGTCTACCTGAAGTCCAATAACTGCTCATGAATGTACACAAAGAAAAGCTATCAGGAAAAATAAACGTTCTAAAGTATCCTGTCCCAAGGGAAACATCTAAGCAACCCCTGCACCTAAGGCTCAAGGAGCATTGCAGAAGAGGCAGAAATACAGTAACAGCCAGAGGATCAAGGAGTCTGCTGTGAGGCTGTATCTCCTAGTAATATAAGAAGCTACACCTCGAAAGTCTCACCAACATGACTGCCTACACATGAGCTGAATAATGGCAACAACAGACATGCTGATGTGGTCAGAAGGCCCAGGAGGCCTCAACCTTACACAAAGAACTACAGGCAACCAAGGAATGCTGAGAGTGGGAGAAATAGTCTTCCTTAGGGAAAAACACACAATTGGTTATCCAGTACCAAATGGTCAGCCCTGAAATCACACAAGTAACATTATTAGACTGAACAGGTTACAATTAGAAACATGTATGTGCATATACATATATGCATGTAACAATTAATGAAAAAAGAGGCCATGAATTTGAAAGACTGCAAAGAGGAGTACATGGGAGGGTTTAGAGGGAGAAAAGGGAAGAGGAAAATGATGTAATTATACTATAATCTCAAAAATAAAAGCAAAAACTCTTTAAAGACAAAAATAATAATTATAAATGAATCAACGTATTTCCAAAAGAGGTGTGGGAACATACAGTAATCTCTAGGTGTCCAGTATTCTAAAACACTGTTCCTCACAACAGATACTCAAAGACAAGGTGCTCAAGTCCCTTCTGTTAAAAATGGTACACTATTGATATATCAGATCCTGATTACTTACACTGTAAACGCTAAGTCACTTATTGTCCCATTTGTTGGAGAATAATGTCAGAAAAAGAAGTTGATACATAAAGACATAAAACTTTTTAGAATTTTTTAAAAATGAGGTCTTGCTATATAGTCTAGACTGGCCTGGAATTCATATGTGCCCCAAGTTGGCCTTGGATTTATGATTCCCGCTTCCATTCTAAGTATCTTTGACTGAATAATTTTGACTGGATTGGTAATCTGGTGGAACCTGTGGACACCAAAGGAATACTAGTNGCTGTCTCTGAGTGGCTCCACAACAGTTTTCTACTTGAGTCTGCACTTCCAGACCCCTAAAAATCCATTTGCCACACGAGAGCCATTTGATCCTTTTGCCTGGAATTCTATGTCAGATCTCCACATCACCCCCTTGCCTCAGCAGTTCAGGCTGCAGGAGACTTGAATGCCATGTCCTCAGTGAAACCTTCTCTGAAGACCAGGCCAGGCGAGCACACTTCCAGGTAGGGTCACACAGCCTGGTCAGCTCTGTACTTAGCTGTCCTGAACTGCAGTGTGCACTGTGCTTGTTCACTGTCGGAATCCAGATCCTGCTCACTTTACTCACTAAGGAATCTCCAGCAACTAGAGCAGTAGCCAGCATATGGCAGAACTATGTATGAAATGAGTAAATGAATGCATATATGAACAGATGAGCTCTAAAGGAAGGTATGGCCATACCTCACAAGTACAACAGTAAAGTACACATATAAATAAATATGCACACATACAAATTTTCCAAACCATCAATAAAATGTCTTATTTACCTGTAGAAGGCTGGCCCTGAGGATTACAGTAATTCTCTGTAGTCATAAAAATAACAGCCAATCCAATTTCTGCTTCAGGAATAGGTCTAAGACCATGCCTATGAGAATGAAATAGTTTAATTATAGTAGTATACTAAAACTAACAACTTTCATTAATATAGTATCAAGCTTGACAAATCTATTTTTCTTCCCAAAGAGACACTAAAATTTTATGGTATGGACAGAACTTGAAATGCGGAAAGTATTTTTCAATTCCTCACTAGGGCAGTATTGTGGACAACCCATCACCTTCCAGCAACCCAGTTAACATCATCAATAAGACCAGGGGCTAGAGCAAAGGAGGAAGTCTTTCCAGTTCTACACTGCTAGGATAATTTTCAGAATGATCAAATAGTACTATTTAGAGACAACAAAACAGATCTTCATATACAAATATATGATTATACTGATCCCCAGTAGAAAAGACAGCAAGGGGTGGGGAACTACAACTCACCATACATCTTTCAGGCACTACAACTCACCATACATCTTTCAGGCATCTTGGTGAGGAACTACAACTCACCATACATCTTTCAGGCATCTTGGTGGGGAACTACAGAAAGGATAGAATTTTGCTATGCTGCACTGACTAGTCTCAAACTCATCAACTCATGTGACCCTCCTAACTCAGCACTGAGGGTACTGGGATAATAGGTTGGCTCAAAGTACTTCATTCAAAAGTCTTATGGGGACTCTATTTGCTGTATTCTACAATATGGATGATTTTACAAAACAGAATACTTAGTATATTTTTTAAAAACATATAGAAACTGTTACTTAAATTTTAAGCTACAAAGCACCTTTTAATATTCATTGAAGAGTTGGTTTAAATGGTTGTGGCAGTCTGAATTATATGACATGTTTTATGTGTTCTGATTTAGAGTTCTATTGTATGTATAATTATAATAATAAGTGCACTAAAAATAAGATTTTAGAGCTAGAAGAAATGTATCAGCAGTTAAGACTGTCTTTCCCAGCCTAGATCCTCTATCCTTCCCATGCAATTAGTGCAGGATTAGCTACAGCTGGCTGGAGGGGTGGCTAGATACTCAGCTGAGGGTCCTTCCATGAGGAAAGACCAGCAGTCAAAAAGCCTAACTAGAGTGGGGTGTATCGGTATATGACTTTAATCCCAGCATGCTGGAAACAGAGGCAGGCAGACCTCTTTGAGTTTGAGGTCAGCCTGGTCTACATAGTGAGTTCCAGGACAGCCAGAGCTACACAGTGAGAGCCTGTTCCTCTTACTCACCCCTACTCCCCCAAAATTACAGAAAGAAAAAAGGTCAGCTATGATGATCTCCTTTGATTGGCCCAATTAGACTTGAGGATGGCAGCATTTTGGCTCTGGAGAGAGTCCTGTGCATCAGGTATGGAGAGGAACACAATTAACAGGGTACTTGCCTCTCACTAATACATGAAACCCTATGTTTGATCCCTAACATAAAACCAGTACGGTGGTTTAATCTTGTAATCCCAGCATTCAGGAGGTGGAGACAAAAAGATCAGAAGTACAAAGTGATCCTTGGCTACACAGCAGGTCTGAGACAAAAACAAACAAACAAATCCAAAACAAAACAACAGAAAACAGCTGACATTTTCACTACTTCTCCATACTAGCCCATATAAGTATATGTATACTTTCCCATATAGACATACATATATATGGAATTACATATAATAGTATATGTAATGTGTAAGTACAAGTAATTATGGATGGAAAACTTTTAAATTCTAGGTACTTTTAGAAAGTATTTTACTTTTTGAGTTTTAACCCCAGCTTCAATATAATGTGCATAAAAACTACTAGTTCATTAAGTTTAAGAAACTGCTGGACATGGTGGCACATGGCTTTAATCCCAGCATTAGGGAGGCAGAGGCAGGCACTCTGTGAGTTCAAAACCAGCTTGGTCTACATAGTAAGTTCCAGGACAGCCAGAGCTACATAGTGAGACCCTGTCTCAAAATAAAACAAAACAACCC
>LZPO01017664.1:53709-65071 GCA_001675575.1 Neotoma lepida | reverse complement strand
AAACCACTATTTTCAGGGTTTTTGTTTGTTTTTTATCTTCTCGGTAACATTTTATCTGAAACAAAATTACCAAAGATATCTAGATGCTTTTTCCTAAAATATGATACCAGTTCCATACATTATAGCAAAATGCCTTTGTATTTTCTCAAAATAAATACGCTAAAGGAGATGATTGCAANAAGACACACATTAAGCAAAAATAAGAGGAAGGGAGGCTTGTGGCAGATCTCTTCTCAACCAAGGCCCCTGGAGAATGCACAGAAGGCATACGTGATCATTTGTGTTCTAGGGTAAGGAGCACAGCATTTGTGAATCCACAGCTGGCTGTCAGCAAGCACGCTTTATTCCACAGGAGATACTGCTTCATCTCCCAAGATTTCTCACTGCAAACACTACACAAAAATGGCTGTGTAAAGGGCTGCAGAACTTTAGTCTTCCCATAGCCAGCAAGTTATCTATGAATGCCAGAAATCTATGGAGACTCTCCCACACTGAGAGGCTTGTTTGAAATAAAATAACTGAGAGAACATGTTACAACATGAGAGTTCTGTACAAACTGAAAGGGAACTCCCTCCTCTTTTCCTTATATTCAGACATACACAATGTAGACTTTCCTATTTGAATATTCATGACACATTTAAACAATCTTTTTCAACACTGAGTCTTCTAAAACTGACTCCATCTATTCCCAGTACTTTGGGAATCATAAATCACATCAGGTCCATGTAGTAATGACTGCCTTACCCTATTCCTTGATGACCTGCAAAATGCAGATGTAACTGTACTAAACAGGAAAGCATTTGCTGCATAGTAACACCATCGCATGCCCTGACTTAAACTCAGAGCTACTCATACTCTTTCAGGACTAACAGAAGCATTTATGACATCAAGTCACTACAGTTTATTTGCTATCCCTTTCATATTCATTTCTATTAATAATCAAGTTTTTAAAAATTGTATGTTTATGAGCATTTGCTTGCATATACATATGTTGGTGCACCATGTGTGGACCCCAACTGGAGTTACAGACAGTTGTGAATTCACCATCTAGGTGCTGGAACAAAACTCATGATCTTCTGAAAGAGCAGCCAGGACTATAAAATGAGGGAATAAAAAAGAGCATTCAGTCTTAAATAGATGCAGACAGGTTTAAGGATCTACTATGGGCAAATGACTACATACTTTTTGATTGTTTGGCATTTTTCTAAGACAGTGTCTTGCACAGGCTGGACTCACCCTGCTGAACAGGTCTCTTGAGTGCTAGGATTACAGGATTGTACCACCATCCCCAGCTCTTGATATGAAACATTTGATTATCAATTGCCAATACAAAACACTGACACAAGAGGCCTTTGAAG
Organism: Neotoma lepida; assembly: GCA_001675575.1. NCBI lineage: Eukaryota > Metazoa > Chordata > Mammalia > Rodentia > Cricetidae > Neotoma > Neotoma lepida. The sequence goes on along the minus strand of LZPO01017664.1, from coordinate 63,713 downwards.
TTAACAGTAAGTTAGGAGTTATTCAAAAGTCTTCCTAGAGTAAAGCCACTTCACTGTGGTCGTGGGTGTTAATAGCCAGAAACCGGAACAAAAGGAGGATTCAACAGCTAACTCTAAAAGCTCCAAACAAGAGAACATCCATCAACAGTAAACATTTACCAGGCCCTGCACCTAAAGTAAACTGGAATCAACAACGGCTCAGGCTTTGTGGTCAGAGCTGTTATTTTCAGGACTTCATGGACTCCCCAGAAGCAAAGAGATGGACTTCTGAGGGAGAAAGAGTATGATTTTGTTGAGAGACCAAGCAAGTATATAAGGGACACTTCCTGAAGCTGTTCTCACAGGGCTGTAGGACTCAAGGTTAAAAACCATCCACTACTGACCAGAATCCAAAATATTCTGTTACCTGTTAACCAGATTATAAAATAAATTTCCTAGATGAAAATTATATATATAAAAAACCCAAGCCAACCAACCAACCAAACAAACAAAAAACCCAGAAGAATCTAATTTTTGGCTACTGTTAAATACAGACACCTATGTGGTGATACATTGTGTACCCTAACAAAATTTGCCTGAAGATCAGAAAACAAGCCACTAGATTAAACATAGATGCCAGGGAGTAGTGGCACACACCTTTAATGTGAGTTCAAAGCCACCCTGGACTACATGAGATTAACTCAGTCCAGGGGAGAAACAGAGCCAGGCAGTGGTGGCATACACCTTTAATCCCAGCACTTGAGATCTCACGCCTTTGCTACCATTTGGGAAGTTACACACTTTTAATCCCAGCACTAAGAAGTAAGTAATATGGCTGGGTGGAGAAAGGTATATAAGGTGTGAGGAGACAGGAACTAAAGACTTTTCAGCAGAAGCGTCCCTGTCAGCTAGAGGCTTTTGTGGCTGAAGCCTTTTCAGCTGAGGAAGCTCACTGGGCTAGAGGCCCTATTGGCTGAGGCCTTTTCAGGCTGAGGGGTCCTGGAGGTGAGAAGTGGCAGTGGCTTGTTCCTCTCCGATCTCTTGTCTCTCTGATCTTTCAGCATTTACCCCAATATCTGGTACCAGGTTTTTTATTTAAAGACCATTTAACATTTGAGTTACACACCTATGATCAACAGGGGCATAAATGGTCCCTAAAACAAGTGTATTGGAGCCAGGTGTGGTGGCACATGCTTTTAATTCCAACTATCAGGAAGCAGAGGCAAGCGGATCTCTGTGGGTTTAAGGCCCAGTCTGGTCTACATATCGAGTTCCAGGTTAGCCAGGGCTATAAAAAAAAAAAAAAACTATATTGGGAAAAATGCCTGGATCAGGTAGTTTAAAACTGGTAATAAAATTATTAACTTGCAAAACATTTTAATTAAAAAATTTTCTTCAAGGCTGAGAATGTAGTTCAATTGGTAGAGTGCTTGCCTAGCATGAAAGAAGCTCTGAGTTCACTCCCCAGTACCACAAACACTGAGTATTGTGGCACTCAGTAAACCTAGCAATCAGGAGTCGAAGACAAGATGATCGATCACAAGTCCAAGTCATTTTTTGACTACATAAGTTTAAGGCCAGCCTGGACACAGGAGACCCTGTCTCAAAGACAACAACAGAGCTGAGAGATGGGCCAGTGTATAAAGGCACTGGCCACTAAGGTGGATGAGCTGAGTTCAGGGTCTCACCATGCTTCCAGGCTGGTGGTGAATTTGGTACCTTCTGCCTTTGCCTCCTGCTGAAGGGTGGGGCTATCAGCATGAGCCTCCACCTCCAGCTCAGCTGCACTTTTGAAATGAGGGAACTAAGACTACAGTCCTGGCCTCTGTGGCGTCAAGCTTTGGGGCTTTCCTCCCTGAGGATGCAAGATGCTGTCATGTGTGCTTGTCTGACCACACTTCTGGGTCAGAAGTCCTTATGTTTCACTGTCCTTATGTTTTGTTATTTAAAAATATTTAAATGTGTCGATAACACTTATTTAAGATTTGTTCCATGGCAACAGGAAATAGCTGACATGGAATTAATAATAAATACAACCAATGCCTACTTATTTCTATGCTATATTTTATTAATTTTAACATAAGTTATATACCTTTCAAGTTCTGGAGGCTGTTTCTTAGACTCAACAGCTTTGAGAAATTCAGAAAAGTATTCTGGCTTTACAATTGGACGTCCACAAATGAGTGCACATATAGTCTAAAACAGAAAAATCACATGTAACTATAAATACATTTATTCATACAATAGCTTATTTAAAAGGAAGTTGTAGGTTATAAACTACAAAGAGGTGGTTCTACACTATTCTTCCTTTCTAAGTCCTAAATGGATAAAGGAGACATAATCTAAAGCAGAAGTCAGTACTTGATCACAACTCAGGTTTAGAACATAAACCACTAATAAGCACTCAGGGTTAAGAAACTCTCAATCATTATTGTAACTAGAGGCTGGTGAGACTCAGGCATACTGAACTACAAGTCCTCAATTGCTACTGTAACTAGAGGCTGGTGAGACTCACTCAGGTATATAGAACTACAAGAACTCTGAAGTCTTTGTGAATAGAATCTTCCACAGGAAACAGGAGTGTGAGTCATGAGATGGTGTGGGGACAGGGAAGGGGGACTTGACAGAGGAGACATGAGATGCTAACTTTGAAGAGTGGCAAGCACTTTAACTCTACTCTCTGTTTTAGACTGCAAACACGATCTACACAATCAAATGAATTTCATGGTAAAGGATAATACAAAACCTTTTAAAAATGCCAAATCAAACCTGAACTAGAATTCAGTGTGCTTTTGCTTCTCTGGAACGGTAAGCAGTGAAAAGCCATTTGAGCCTAACTGCAAATAGTGGGGAGTCATACATGAATCAGGGTAAACAACTGTGAAAGTCTGTGTGTATTAGTGACGTAAGCTGACAGAAACTGATCTGCACATAAAGACTGCCAACCTACTTTAATGGTGACTTTAAGTGACGTCATGACAAGGTGAGTACATTCTTCTGTCCAGTTGTTTGCAGTAAGTCCTCCAAGCTGGAATACAGCTTGATTTAAAACAGTTTTCCCAGAGACGTCTAAACAAGAAGAACAAACAACCAAAGGCTCGTATTCCACTCTGTAAATGAAGTTACACAAAGTTAGATCGTAGTTCTGGGGACAGCAACTTACAGGACTTTAAAATATTAATCATTTTAATTTTAATGTATTTTTCCTAAGAAATTATCATTTCTTAAGTCTTGAGTCCTAACAAAGAAAAAGCAAGGACCAAAAATTGGCATCCCATTTTACCTATGAGGACTCAAACAACTGCCTACCCTTAGGACCCTCAGGACCCTCAGGGCCCACGCCAACTCATTCAGCTACGGCAGTTTCACTTCATCATTCATAAAGTCTCTTCTGGAATTCCAAATAAAGCTGTGGTTTTTACATCAACTCCTTACCTGAATTTACTCTCAAATACCCCAAAGGTAACTCTATCTCCTGTCTTCAAAGTGTAGGGAAGGCCATTCTGCATTTTTTCCTCATTAACAAAGGTTCCATACTTAGAATTATCTTTTATTGTTAGTGTAGGAATTTCATCTGTTTGACTCTGAAAAGAAAAATCAACAAATGATTTAAAGTCTTTAACCACTTCCTAATTACAGGGCAGATTTCACAAGATTAGTAACTTTCTGGGTAAGCAAAACTAAGTAGATGATGAGGCTGCCTTCAGGGAATGATCACTCAACTAGCAATTCCTATTTTCCCCTAAGGTCATTTCTTAATGCCAAGAATTACTAAGACAGTGTGGGTTTCCCTAAGCACTCAATTTATTCTTTTGAGGCTTTGTTTGTTTGTTTGGTACAGTCTGTTTTGTGTTTAACATACCAGGTGTTATGTCTCCTATACATTTCTTTACACTAGCAAAATCGTTCCATTAAAAACTAACCTGATGAGAATACAAGGTTAAAAGCTAGAGTTTCTGACTGAATGTAAGTATTTTACTTTTTTCTAGAGGAATTTCATTAATAAACATTTTCTCTACTCCTAAAAGAACAGATTTAAAACCTGAATTTCTCTGAGCATCCAGCATTTACATACATGCAGCCTGTGCAAAACAATGGCTTTTCTTATGCTACAAGTACTAACATGAGCACCGACAGTTAAATAAACTCACTTCCACACCCATGGTTGTGATAAAACATACCCAGAGCATTCAAAGGAGCTAAATGGCACAAGCAAGTTATTTTCCCTAGTAAAATACATCAATCCCTGTGGTGGTATTTTATCTATGTCCCCCAATAAAATTTATCTGAGGATCAGAGGAACAAGGTCAGCCACTAGTCTTGCAATGTTAGCATACACCCTTAATCCTATCACCTAGCAGGCAGGGTCTGTCTGGATCTCTGTGAGTTCCAGTCACACTATGAACAGAGTCAAGCATGGAGACACACGCCTTTAATCCCAACATCAACCATAGAATTCTGGAGGTCTATACAGACAGACAGGAAGTGATGTAACTAGGCTGAGAGAGCCAATGGGAGAACAGAACAGAAAGGAACATAGGCGTGGAGATTTAGGAAGTCACACACTCTTTTGGAAGAAGCTGCGTTGGTGAGGTGAGCCTGGTAGCTGTTCCTAATTCCTCTGATCTCTGTCAGATTTTCACCCTATTTCTGGCTCCGTGTTTTATTTAACAAGACCATTTAGAAACTCATCTTACAAATCCCTACTCTGAAAACGTCAGTGTCCACACAGCTGCATAAACTCCTTTAAGACTGTGGGTCATGAAGTTTAGTTCACTGTTATTTTCCCAGAATTGGCACGTGACTGATACACACAAACCATTCAGTAAACATCCTACAGTTTGGATCTGAGTGTCTTCCAAAGACCCATGTGTTCAAGGCTTAGCTGTTAGCCTATGCAGCCAGAGGAAGGATGTAAGGTCTGTAGAAGTGTGCCCTGGAAAGAGTTCAGACTCCACTCTTTGCTCTGTTTGCTTCTTGGCTGTCAGGAGGGAAGCAGCCTCCTATTAAGTGTTCAATGATGTATGGCATGGGCCACAGACCCAATACAATGCAGGAAAGAGATCACAGATGGAAACTCTGAGGCAAAATTAATGTATCCCTCTTTAAACTGTTTACCTTAGGTATTTCATCACCATGACAAAAGACTAACACAAAAATGTTTTCTAATACTTTCTCTGAATTTCGAAATCACCCAAAAAGAGTAAACTATTCAAATAGAGCTTTGTATTTCAAAATAAATACTAGAATCCCAGCTAATTATGTGTGGGTTCTTGTGTTGTTTTTCATTTTAGACAGATAGACAAAATGTCTGATCTGCTTACGAGATAGTAAAATAAAGTCAGCAGCATACCAAGTTGGTTACAGGAAAGTTTGCTGTTAGCACTGCATGGTTTCGGCTGATTGACTGATCATTTTCTATTAGAATGGCACAGTTTTTCCTTCCAACAATGTACTCTACGCCAGCCAAAAGTCTGCATGGTTCTCCTAAAGAAAAACAAAAGTAAATAAATTTAAGGTACACACACATACATACATTCGTGGTACAGGTCATACTGTAACTGTATAGGTATTACAAATAAATCACACTTCTGCTATGTAAATGTTTCTTTAAAAAATTTTGGTAGATTTATTTCATGTGTTTGTATGATGTATGTATGTACATCATGTATGGGGGTCCCTGCAAGCTCTATGGTTGGCAGCAGAACAATCCACGGAGAGCCAAGAACGAAACTTGGTTCAGCTGACTTAGCCAGTACTGGATCAAACTTCTGGAGTCTGACACTAGGCAGTTTATTTTAGCCATATATAAGCCATATATATTTTGGAAAAAAGTTATCTTGATGACAACTTAGTCCTGTGTGTACAACAAAGCTTAAGACATGTTTACAATGAAACTCTTTACAAAGTACATATATGACTTCTTCCATAAAGACAGGTCCTGTTGAAGCAGAAACAGTGTTCAAGATAAGGATCCAGGGAGAACAACAGAGGTAAACACAATGCCTATGGGAGTCAGGATTGGCCTGGCCCTAAGATAACACAGAAGTTACATAGGCTGTTGTAAAGTACATGTGACATGACAGCTCTCATAAGGATGGGTTTTACAGACTGGGAAGCAATGCTCAAGATCTATGGGAAAAATTCTGGGATAAACAAACATAATAGTCAGGGGGGATTCTGGTGAAGCCCAGCCCTACAGATAGCAAAACATCAGCAGGTTGTGAACTACATCCTTTCCCAGCATTCTGGGTGAAAGACAGGCAAACATCTCCTTCCTCTGAAGAGATAAGCCTTGGTTTAACTTTCTTCTTTTCCCTAGTGCTTATCTGTGTGCACAAGGACCTCATACTTTCTACAATCACGTATGTGCTTGCTGCCCTTGTAAATCATAAGAGGGCATCAGATCCCTAGGAACTAGAGTTACAGATGGTCCTGAGCCACCATGTGGATGCTGGGAACTGAACCTGGATTCTTTGCAAGAGCAACAAATGGTCTTAAGTGCTGAGCCATCTCTCTAGCTGCACATGTGTATCCTTCACTGAAGGATACATAAGGTTATCTAAATACATGGAAGCCTTTATCATTTTCTAAACAAAAAAAATATTGAATCAATACTCCTTCTAACATAACATAAATTTAATGTGCTATAAAAGAAAATCACACTACTGATTTTGGAGTTGATTAAATGATTTCAAAACTTCATTAGGAAAATGTCTTAAAATTAAAGCAGGTAATGGACAAGTTGGCCTGCCTTTAAACTTAGCACTCAGAAGGCAGAGACAGGCAGATCTCTGTGAGTTCGAAGCAAGCCAGCCAGCTGATACAGTTAAGACTCTTTCTTAAAAAAACAAAACAAAAGGGCTGGCGAGAAAAAAAATTACCAAAAAATATTTTATTTTTATTTTATGTGTATGAGCATTTGCCTGAATGTATGTCTGTGTAGCACATACATGCAGTACTCACAGAGGCCAGAGGATGGTATCAGATTACAGACTGTTGAATCAAACACAGATCCTCAGGAAGGTCAGCTGAAATTTAATCATATTAAAGGAATTTGCCTATTGAATTGCAAAATATGCCAAAAGCTATAGTAATTAAAAGATGTGTTAATGGACCAGGAAAAAACCAATATAGATTAATACGATTAAGATCAGATAAGATGCAACTATGCATTTGAGACTTTTGTTTTACTGTTAACAGTAGCATTTCAAATCAGTGAAAAAAATACTAAAAAAAAAAGGGTGGTGGTGGTGCATGCCTTTAGTCCCAGCACTTGAGAGGCAGAGGCAGGTCTCTGTGAGTTCAAGGCCAGCCTGATATACAAAGTAAATTCCAGGACAGCCAGAGCTGTCATACAGAGAAACTCTGTCTGGAAAAAACAAACCAACAAAAAGAAAATCAACAAAACAGTTGTAAATCTCGACTGCTGAAGTAATACCATACGTGTTGGAGGCTTGTGGGGATTGGGAGCATGGGCTTCTCTCTGAGAATGGTGGAGTAGTATCACAACTAGACAAACAGGAAAGGCGTCCAGCGGGACCTTGGCGTCTTTCTAAACAGCCTGAGCTGTACTTGTCAATGAGAGTTGGGTTCATTCTATTTCATTTTTGGGAGTAAGTCATGATGCTGCCCAGGCTGTCCTTCCTATACTGCCCAGCCTTAGCTTCAAAGGAGCTGGGATTACAGGCAGGTACAATTACACTCATTTTTACCAGAGATGAACCTGTACAGTTTCAAGGAAGGTCAATGTTCTGTTACTTTATGATGCAACACAAAGGTGACCAACTAATTTGAAAACTAACCCTTTAGCTCTCATCAGATGCTGAGAGGCGTCTCTGCCAATCATTCTAGAAGCAAATTTATTCTGCTACCAACTGCTAATAAAGGGTTAAGGTTGCCTGGGTGGATACCAAACTACGGCCTGAAAGTACATTTTCTAACAGAAAGCCAGGTATCAGCCAGTTAACAACCACCAACTGATCAGATGGCATCCTTAGACTGTAAATGTCTCCTTATACTGCCCAAGTAGGGGTAACTGCTGAGGCAAAACTCAATGACGGTGTTTTTCTAAGTTATTTCCATTTTCTGTGTATAAATTATAGCTTGACCAAGGTGTTGTGTGGAGCTCTGTAAGGCTCTACCGGTTCAAGATGACAAGCAATTCACGAATCCTTAATCACTCAAACTTGAATTTGGCAGGTTATTTATCTGTTTTGAGACAGGATCTCTAACTATGTAGCTGAGGATAACCTTTAACTCCTGCTCCTCCTTCCTCCCCTTCCCAAATGTGGGATCACAGGCATGCGCCACCACGTCTAGAAATTTTCTGCTATCTCACAGAAACCCATACAGCCAGCTAGGCTCAGCCTAATTATTCAGTCCTACTTGCTCACCGACACAAGTTTGTGCTCTACCTTTGCAGTGCGCCAACCTTTCTGACTTTATATTTCCCATGACAGTGTTAGAAAAATGCCTCCTTACTAACTTCCCTGAGTACAAGATCCAATCACAGGCCAGTGCTCAACCTTTCATCAACTAATAATGGCTATATATGGCCACAACCACTTAGCACGGGATAACCTCGCTGCGTAAAAATGGGTGGGTGGGGGACTTTTTGCCACTATTCTGATAGTATGCGGGAAATGAAGTAAAACTTTGAAGTGGTTCTGTGGTGTCACGTGACTATTCGCAAGCACGCTCCGGACTGGGTCTTCGGTCCCCACCCTTATGTCTCCCTTAAGGGCTTCAACTGCCCCACGGTTCGCAGGCGAGCTGGAGCTGGTCTAACTTGGGTACGCACACTTCACCGCCTGGCTTCCGAGGGGCTCACGGCTGGCCTCCCAACACCCAGATGCCACGTTCTCCGGGTCTCTGAAGCCTCGGCGACACCGGAAGGAGAGCAGGACGGACCGGAAGCGCGCTCCGCAGCTCCCCGCCCCCACCTCCCCGCAGCCGCTCCGGGGAAGAGCTCCTACCGCCTCCCTAACGCGCCTACCTGGAGCCGCAGCAGCGGCCGGGAGCAGCTTCCACATGAGTCCTGCGCCTCAGAACCCTGCGACCTGCCACGCCAACCGCGGCTGATCAGCGTGCGCGGCCACCGTGCTGCACTGGCGCGGGCTGCGGGACGTGCGCGCTCCCAGGACTCCGCCAAGTTCTTCGGAAACGCGCGAATGAGGCTAGGGCGCGCCGCCGGCGCCGGGCGCCACCTTGTGGTCAAAAGGGAGCAGTGAGGTGCAGAAAGTGTCCTGTTAAAAGGGTGTGACGCTTTAATCCACAAAGTGCTTTAAAATCTGCTAAGTAATGTGAATTTTAAATTACATGCATTAAAGTACTGGCTGGTTATATTATTTCCCTGTATTTAAAATGTCATAATTTACATCATTTGTGGTAGTATAGGTTAAAATGAAGATCTCATGCCAAAGCCAACTTTATGTTTAATCTTTTCCAGTGTGTCCTCAGTGCGTTATGCCAGAAACATGTTTGTGTCTTTACACAATGTCATGATTTACTGAATAACAATAAATAAACAAGCTGAATTGGTATTTTTGGCTGCAATTTGCCAAGTAGTCCCAATTTCCCTTAATAGTTGATCATTGGCAAACAGGTTTTTTTTATTCCATTTGTAATTGCTAATAAAACTTTGTGATCACATGTTACACATCATACAGTAAGTGTGTGTGTGTGTGTGTGTGTGTGTGTGTGTGTGTGTGTGTGTGTGTAGATTAAAGAATGACTGCAAAGGCATTAAAGAGACTGCAGCAGAGAGAGGTCAAGGGATTTTGGAGGCCAAAATATAGTGCTGATACAGATGCAAGTGGAGGGTATGCAGTACTTGCCTAGCATGCATGAAGCACTGGTTTTGTTCTTCAGCACCAATAAATCAATAAATAGCACAGTAATCTTCTCATATAGTGTAATTGACTATTAGATTACATATGATATATAATAAAATGTAAATGCTAAATAGCAATAATAAGAAAATAAGACCAAAAAAACTATACATATTCAGGAGAAATACTTCT
>LZPO01017663.1:62993-92327 GCA_001675575.1 Neotoma lepida | reverse complement strand
TTCAGGGAGGAAAATGTGTTCTTCACAAATATGCTCTTTGCAAAACACTGGAGTTTTCACCACTGTAATACAGCAACGCTAGGTGTTTCTTCTGACAGCAGCAGAAGCAGGAAGTGTGGGGGGAAAATCCACGCACATTTGATGTGTGGTATTTCCATCTTTGGGGTTATTACTACCGTGTGACTATCTATTTAATTCTACAGTGACATAACTCTTTCTTTTGACTCAGAAAATCAATATACTATTTTTCAAGGCTTCAGTTTGACAATGACCTGTGGCCTGAGCATCAGATTACTTAAAATCAATCCTGCCTTCCCCACTACTGCCGTGGAGCCTCCAGCATGGTACCTGCAGTTGTATAACACTTCTCAGGCCCTGGCTGTTCTGCCTTTCATAGTGTCAGTCTTGGCACAGTTTTCTGATTATAGAATGTGCTCAGAGGTGCGCGTTTGCAGAGTTCCCTGGCCTCTGTCCCGTGTTATCTAAATGCAAAACGGCTTATGTTACCGTGTACTGAGTAATTTACAGCGAGACCTGGCGTTCCCCAGCCCCCATCTAGACAAATAAGAATTTCCTAATGTAAAACTGTCCCTGTTCTGTGTCTATTCTAGAGTTTCTCCCAGAGGACATGCAAGGGGCACTCTTCTATAACAGCGTCGTTTGTCTTTCTGAAACAAAGCCTGCTCAAGAGTGAGGACTAGATCGCACAGCGTCCTCTCAGTGCCAGCCTCTGCCCTGAGCTGCTGATGACTGAGATATGCCAGCTTGTGCCCAATTCTCTACTTTCATATATTCCAGAAAAACAACTCAAGGTCTAATTTGCTTAATCATTTGGTAGAAACTCCTGTAAGGGAGGTGGCAGTGGAAGTGAAACCGAAATAAAAGTTGATAAGGAAAAAAAAAATCAGGTGTGATAAGACACGCCTATAATCACTACAGTCATAGCATTTGGAGACTGAGGAGGGAAACATCTAGAGTCCAAGGCTAGCCTGGGTTACATGACAAGATCCTGCTCTCAGTATGCCCCCCATATACACCAGTTACAAACAAGAAGACTTACATGAAAACCTCCAATTTCTTTCCATTGCTCAGAACTAATTCAAAAACTTCACAGTATGCAACTGTCAGATACAAATAATGTATAATGTATAAATAATGTATAAATGTATCCATTGACTCCTTCCCCTTGTCACACAAAAACTTCTACAAAATATTTGCAACACACTATGGGATATACAAGTGGTTGGATTTCCACGGAGACTTAGGGAAAACCTCATTTCATGTCCGAATCTTATAGTCACTGCATTGTCATGAATGCATTGTCATGAATCCAACAGATATCCTTTAATCTCCCATGGTATGCATACCAAAAACAAGTCCTTATTGTGGACAAAGTGGGAAAATCCTGAGGTAAAGAAAAGCTAAGTTTTCCTCTATCATGATTTCTCACACATCCCCAGTCACAGCCTCCACTACTCCTTTGAGGGGGTCAGGAGAGGGGGAGGCTAACAGAAATCTTCTCTTGTTGGGTTTTGTCCAAGTCCCAAGTGTGAGCAACCCTCCTATTACTGCTGGAACCTGAGGCAATAAAATCTTGAGTTCCCAAGTGTGGCAAAGACAACAAAAGCTTTTATCTGTGGGATAAATTATTAATCATCAAGATGTGTCTCCCTCGACATCAATAACACCAGAAAAATCAATTTGTTCCGGTCCAGTGTGTGCTCGTGACTGACCTGCCCTGTAATGTAGGTCAAACCTAGATTTGATGCTCTGATAACCAGAAATTCGGGATGGAAGGGGAGTTCTCTGGTGTCTGTGGAATGCAGGTTCCACAGGAGCTAGGGAGTGCTGGGAGGCAGAAGCTGGGGAGAGGCGCTCAACTCAGGGAAAGAAGAGTCACAACTGTAATAGAGAGACAGAAGAAATGCTCTAAGGAGGCATTAAAAGCCATGACTGCTGCCAAATGACTATTGCTCCTCTTAATACTGAAGGACTTGACGGGAAAGCACAACAAATTCTAATGCTTCTGCCTCTTTTGTTATAGCAGTTGATGAAAAAATAAGATGTGTTTCCTTGCCCAAGAGGGAGTATAAGAATGAAAGCAGTATGTCCTCCTGCCCTTCAGATGTCCCCTAAAAGGTGAAAGGGGCTGCAGGCTTTATCTATTTCTCTCTCTCAAAACTAAAAACAAACCAGTAGGCAAACCAGTAAAAATAACCCTGAGCAGGGTTTTCTGCCTATTCTTCAGTAGAAACCAAGCCTGGAATGAAGTCCTGTGGGCTTGGTATTGTCTGCCTGGGAATAATAGCCCTTGTTGATAGGGCACCTGAAGGGAAATCAGCAGATGATACCCAGCGAGGCTGTCTAGAGCTTTGTGGAATGAGTGCCTGCCTATCCCTAACCACACACATGCTCCTGAGCATCCTCCACTTCAGGGCTCCCAAGGCTGCTCCCGATGTACAGCTAGGAAAAGCTCCAAGTGTGTAGCTGTCTGAAGTTGTTACGGTTCCCAGGCTTTGCTCCAATGGCGATACCTGCTCCAATGGCCATACCTGGGGCAAAATAGCTACTGCTGCTCTGTCCCATGCCTCCTTGGAAATGTCCTAGAGCACCACTGTACTAAATGTCATCTGAGTTGGGTAGGCATGCAGGCCAAGAACCCTGTGACAATGACAACAGGCTTAGCCTGGGCAGGTGTGTTCACCAGCACAGACTGTGAATGCATCAGATAGACTGACTTTGCTTTAGAAAAGACTTAGGAGTTACAGACTGGGTTCAAGTCTCTATCACCACTTAGCAACTATGTGTTTTTGGACAGTTTCCTTAATGATGTATACTCAGGTTCTTCATCTTTGAAATGTGTACATTATACAGGTAAGAACTGAATGAGATAACATGAAGACTCCTCATCCCTGTCCCTACCAGAGATGTATATTGCAGTTATTATTGCCAACCAGCAAGTCACTTTGTCCCCTGTAGCTCAGTGCCACGAAGGCCTGTCATTGACTTTGCAGGGCAGCAGTTCACACAGGCACAAAGTGACAGTTTGTCTCTGTTCTCAGTGTCTGGGTTTGGGTGTAGTCCCATAGTCAGACCTGAAATCATTTGAAAGCAGCTGGCTTATTTGTTCATGGGTTGTAGCTTGTGCTGGTTGTTGATGGAGACCTCAGCCAGACTTCCGCAGGCTAAACTGAGTCATCTCAAACTTTGTATGTTGAAGTCCTACTTTCCTGTACCTGAGGATGTGATCATATTACAGGCAGGATCTTCAAGAGGTGATTGGTCAAAAATAGAATAACTAGGGTGGGCCCAGAGCTAGTGATTGATTTCTTGTAAGAAAAAGACATGGGCACACACAGAGGGATACCCCCAAGAAGGTACCAGAGGAGGGCAACCATCTACATCCCAAGGAGAGGCAACTCAAAAGGAACCCACCCTCTAGATCTCTTGATCTTGGATTCCTGGTCTCCTGAGTGCTGACACAATGGGTTTCTGCTGTTTATTATACCCCACCTATGGTGTTGGTTTTGGATACCTAGAGAAGACCTGCATAGTGGCCTTGCTCTTCTCTCAGCATGGCTCTCAAGTTGCTAAGGTGGGCCATGTTCAGGTTAGAATGCTGGGCTACCCTTCTTCCCAGCCTCGAAGTAACATCCTTAAGGACCACTTGGCAGAGTGAGCACTTCCATATGAAAGAGGCAGAAGACCAGAAGCCATTCTTTGATCAAAAGTTGAGGAAAGTCCAGAAGAGTGTGCATATATGGGAGGCAAGAGGTAATTATAGCCATGGTCAGAAAACTCGGACTGGCATTTGCATAATAAATGTTCCACATTGAGCAAACCACATTGCCCTCTCTTTCTAGCTTTAGTTTACATCCAAATGAATTAAATTTGGTTACTCCATCTTATTCTCTGATCCTAGCAAAGGGAGAGCTTAGCACTCAACTAACACAGAAGTTTTAGTTTAATTTTAGACCAGTTCTATCCTGACAGCAATGAAACAGTGCAAAGGACCCAAGATGTTTTGATAGCTCCACTTCCAAGGAGTAAGACCTGCCAATCTTGTTATCAGGTCCTGTGTGCTCAATGGAGCAACTTTCTCAATTCTCCATTTTCTTCAGGAAGCCCTGGAAGTATCCACCCAGAGATTTGCAAACACTCAGGATTAAACCTAAAAGCACTCACAACACAGCATGTAGTGCATCCATGTCCCTTTGAGGAGATGGATCTCTATGTAAAGATCTCTCTGACTGTGACTCCCAGGAGACATTTTATCCTTCACTTATTCAATCAACAAGCATTTATTGAATATCTGTCATATGTCACATTGTATGCGTGTCACTGGAAAGAACAAGCAAAATGCCATCCTTTTCCCACCCATAAAACTTAAAGTCTAATGAGACAGAAGTTACAATGAAATAGGTAGGTGAGTAAAATTGTATTGTTTATTGTGACTTTCTTTTTCTGCATGTGTATGTGTATGGCATGTATGTTTGTGTATATATGTATGGGCACTTATGTGTGTAGGCGTACATGCATACCTGTGTTCCATGTGTTCAAATATGTGTTTAGGCTCGATGTCAATGTCAAGTATCTTCCTTGAGCAATTTGTGCTTTACTGAGTCAGGATCATTTTATTGAACCAAAGCCTGCCAATCAGCTAGCCCATTTGCCCAGGGCATCCTGTGTCTCTGCCTTCCTATTACTGAGATTACAGGACACCTACCTAGCATTTACGTGGGTTTTGGAGATTGGAACTCTGGTCCTCATACTTGCTTGGCAAGTGCTATATCCATTGAATTCTCTGAATACTCTAATTTCATCCATTCCATTCTACTATCTTGCATATATAAAAGACTCATGTAGAATCTTTCTGTACCTTTCTTATTTCTTCCTACAATATTTCCTCTAATTCATTCATGTTGTTATGAATAGTAGCATTCTCTTCCTTTTAAAAAGCTACCTAGTGCATGTATATCATGATTTCATTATCCATGCATCTGCTGATAAACTCTTACTGTAATTCAGCTATTATGATTAATGCTATGATTGACATGNAAATTCAGATCTCTCTTGACATTCTGATTTCATCTCCTTTGGATAAATATTCAGTCATGGGATTGCAGGATCACATGGTCACTCTAACCAATCTTGGAAGGACTCACATCCATTATGCTTTCTGTACCAGCTCTACCTAATTACATCTTCAAAAATAGTTACACATGCTTATTACTTCCAGTTTCCCATAGTTTATAAATCTGTGCAGGATTTTCAGGGTCCCCAGCACCAGGCTACAATCCAGGTTGGCTGGCTATATGGTTTTACCTATGGGGTGACTAGGGAAGGGCCCACTTCCAAGCTCTCCCAGTACTTGGCAGCATTCAGTGACTTCCAGATGGCTAGACTGAGGGTCTTGATTTCTTGCTAGCTGAGAGCTAGTAGCTGCTTTCAAGTTCATGTCATGTAGCAGCTAAAGCACAGCATCTTGGCTTCCTTCCTCAAGGCCAATAAGAGCAAGAGTTTTCTAACAGGATGAACTCCAATATTAAAATGTATATTCCCATACCTGGAAATATTTGTTTCTTTAGCCATTGCTGATATTCTGAGAGTTATAAAAAAGTTATAGGCTGTACCTACAGATACTTGAGAGGAGTGAGGAAAGTTAAACAAGGACAGAGCAACCATGGTCTGTCATGGTCCTTTCTACAACATTCTGTCTCACAGGATAGAAATCAACTTCCCCAGCTCCTCAGGGGAATTCCAAAACTTTTTCATTAATATTCCATACCAAATCTGTTAGCAAATTTAGCCAACACTATCTTGGAAGGTGTCTAATCTCTGGCTACTCTCTCCCTTTCACCGAAGCTCCATCATTTAGTATCTCTCTGGACTTTCTATCTGACAACCTTCCATTTTTGTTTCTACCCTTTCGGTGTACCATCAAAACAGCAGGCAGAATAATCATACATAAATCAAAGTCAATCATGATAAGCCAGGAATGATGGTTTGCATCTGTGATCCTGGCATTTGAGGCAGGAAGACTACCATGAGTTCAATACTAGTCTAGGCTGCACACTAAGTTCTAGGCCATTTTGAACTACAGAATAAAAGCCTGTTGCAAAAAAAAATAATAATACTGAGAGATGTCTCAGTGGGTAAGAGAACTTGCTACACAGCAAGAAGACCTGAATTCAAATCCTCAGCACCCACATAAAAGNTGCATATGTACCTGTAACTTCCATGCCATGACAGGCAGATAGGACTCTCTCTGGCTACCACCTTAACTCCAGGTTCACTGATCTCTCTATTTCAAGGAAATGAGGCAGAGAGAGACATGCCTTTGAGATGTCTGAGGGTATACCTACCTGCATACATATGTGAGCATACACTATACACACACAAATAACACATAAAAATATGGTTGATCACATCATGCCCCATGCTGTGTAAACTCTCAAGTGATTTCCATTCACAGTCCTTAAAGACCCCTAGGATACTTATTGCCACTTCTTGCTCCACCTCCCTCTCCAGGACTCACTAGATTCTCATCTTTTCTTATCATTTCAGCGGCTATTTCTCTTGTCAAAGTTTTTACACATGCTCCTTCTGCATGGAGCCTTCTATGCATCTACTCTAGTGACTCCGAGGCTTCCAGCTGTAGGGGGCCTTGACCACTACTTATGATGTGGTACCCCATCCCTCTTCTCTGCTTCCTACCAGTTCCATAAATTTCCAGTGCAAGTGTTGTTGTGGCTGCTTATCTGTCTTCTTGTCCTCAAAATACAGCCAGTACAGAGGAACACACTTCACAGTCCTGGTAGAGCCTAGCAGAAAGTAGGTACCAGGCAACTACTTATTCATTAAATCATGTAACTGCATAACTTATGTGAATTACAGGTTATTCTGTGTAAAAATAGTATCTCAGTTGACTGCCATATACTCATTTCTTAGTGTTGTATAGCAGTTTCTTCCAAGACTGAAACATTCCATCCTGAAGAGAAGCTCTTTAATCCAAAAAACAAGCAACTCAAAATAGCTTCAGGAAGTCCCTAAAACTGACCAGATTCACTAGGCCCCTCCATCCCAAGAGTAAACAATGAAAACTTCTGAGAGTCACTAGCAGACAAGACACACTGCAAAGAATTGTCTGAGACAAAACCAGTTTCCTGGAAGAAGCAGAGCTCAGCAGAGCTGCTTAGAAGAGATTTAGACCAATTGAGTCACTTGGAAAGGACATTCTCCAACCTTTTAAATTGCCTGAAGGCTGTGTTCCACGTGCCCAGATTGTGTGAGCTGTTTTCCATGCTGGGGTGGGATCTGATGATGCAGCTGTCTTTGAGTCATTTCTGCTACCGTAGGTAACCCCTCACCCATGTTCCTGTACGTAACCTCAATAACAAGCATTGGTTCACCAAATTCAATTACGGTGGCATCCATGATTTTGTCTGTTGTAGGCTCCTTATCTTGGATAAATAGACATGTGTGCTGTCTTCCCAGGAAAAGTCTATCACATAACACTTAGATAGACTTTTGAACTGGCAAAGTGTCTCACAATACAGGTTAGTTTCTATAATTAGAAACATGGTTGATCACCACACATACCACCATACATTATTAGAATATTTTAAAATTTATTTCAGAAACATGGAGGATTGAACCTACAGCCTTATACATATATACACTGAGTTATATCTACAGCTCTCTTTTTATTTAAACATTTTCCTTTTAAAAGAAAATTTTAATTACAATCTTATTATATTACTTTTCCCTTGCCCTTCTCCCTCTAAGCCCCTTCTACATCCCTTCTCCCATCTCTCCCATATACACCACTCCCTCTCAAATTGGTGATATCTTTTTTAAAGTTATTATTGCTACCTATATATGCAAAAAATTATAAATATAGCCCACTGAGTCCCTTTGGTGTTGCTTGTGTGAACATGATTTTAGGGCTGACCACTTTGTATTGAATAACTAATTAGGGTGCTCATTCCTGGGAGAGACTCTCTCTCACTCAGTAGTCATGAGCTGCCTGTATTTCTTTGTCTAGTAGTGTACCTAATGCTCAGGGTACATCTCAGAAGAGAGAACAGAAATATTGTAAGAGCTGAAGGACCTGGAAGCCTGCTGTGAGATTGTGTTTCCTAGAAAGGACAGGGAAGGTATCTCCATGACACTGCAACACTATGAAGGCCTAAACAAGACCTGAGCAATGACAATAACAATAAACATGCTAATGTGGACAGGGAAACCTCTTTTCATGTTTGAGGTTATAATATAAGTAAATCATTTCTTTTCATTTTAAGAAATTATTTTGAAACAGAGTCCTGCTAAATTGCCTAAGCTAGCCTTGAACTTTCACAGTCCTCTTAAGTCAGCCTCCAGACTGGCTGAGATTACAGGCCTGTGCTGCCAGCCTTGGCTCAAATATAATTTTTTTTTAGCTCTCTGTTACACACCTTCTTTAGTGTCTTATTTTTCCTTTAAGATTGCATTACCTGAACACTTGCCAACTGTGGTCTTCTCCCCATTTCACACAGCTTTCTTATATCAACTAAAATGAACACTTGCTACAGGAGGTCATACTTTCTTTATCCTTCATGAATCCATCGACATGGACAGTGGCTTCACAAACCCCTATATCTGACTTTGTAATAACCCCCGCTATTCACTTAGCAAATTCTTCCTTATCAATCAAGACCCACTCAGGTGTGATCTCAGCCAGGTTTCCAAGCTGGATCCAGCTTTCCAGAAGATGTTTTTCTCACTCTCCGTTTTTATAAGCTGTGTGCCACTGTGTGAGTTCAACGGCGAGTGTAATTAAATGAGTCACACTTTGTAATGTGCCTACAAGTGATAAGCACTATTGAAATTGTTTAAAAATCAAATTAAAGCAACTACATATTACCAATCTATGTAGTGTGTCCTCAGGTCCTAGCTTAAAGTGGGCAATCAATGTTTAAGACTAAATGAATGAAGGAAACTAACAAGATACAGATTAGCTGTAACAAGAAAGAGAAATCACTGCATTAGTCATAGAAGCCTGGCTAATGAAACAGATCCCAGTCTCCACCCCTCAGTCCACATCCAGAAAGAGATGCCAGGGCTCTGGCTTTCACCATAGCAAGAGTTTGTATTCGTGACAGTTGCTGTGATAAAATACTGGGCAGAAGTGTCCAGAGGAGGGGNTTCTCTGGGCTCGAAGTTCCAGAGACTTCGGACCACCATTGTGGGAAGACTTGAAGGCTGGAATGTATTGGTCCATGGTAGCAGAAACTTGTAGCTGAAGCTTCTCAGGTGGGCTGATCAAGAAGCAGATCCAAGACCAGGAACAGAAACCAGCTACGATGAGGGCCCATCCCTAGTGGCCTATGTCTCCTAGCTAAGTTCTATGTCCCAATATTTCCATTCCTTTTTAAGATAACATCACCACCCAAGGACCAAGTGCTCACATCATAAATCAAGTGGGGACATTTTGCCTACAATTCTTAACTAATGTCTTAATTTGCAAAAATAACACCTGAAGTATTCTGGACTTGCCCTGCCGAGAAGCAAAGCAGGAGGGCAGAGTCAGGTGGTATGAGAGGCCATGCTAAGGGGTTGTAGAGCAAGGGAANCAAACCTACAGAAAAGAGGGGTTCTGAATACTGGTCTCCAAAGCTTTCCAAACAAGCTCACTCTATGATGGCAGAGTACTGTTAAGGGCATTGGTTGGGTCAGAGAACTTGGTGCAGTTGTACAATGAAAGCATCTAAGAAGCCTGAAATAATTTATTTTAGCAGACTGAGTTATACACCTGCCACCCTGTTGACTCTATTCATTTGCTTATCTCATTATTTTTGCTTTCTGAGCCTTGTTGAAATCACAATTTGTGAATTAGTTGGATCTGAGGTAATAAGGTTTTCTCCGGGATCTTTAATTATATGTAAAGGTGGCAAGATAATTCCTTCATTTAGGGTAAGACAAAGGGGATTAATTAAACATGAAAAAAGAGAGAGAGACACACAGAGATAAGTTAGATATGGGAAGGATTTTCTGTATTCAGCATTTAGAATCTCATGAGGGTAGGGAGCGGTCAATCACCATCTGGGAATCTTCACAAGATTTCTGTGTGTACTTATCGAGCCTTGTCCATTTTTTGGATCCAGTGAGGATAGGCTGTGGAAAAACCTTTTCAGAACCCCATGCTGGGCAACTTTTCCTGTTTTGTGGTGCTATCATAATTATTTTCTAAGAGTAGCAGAGTGAGATTAGATGGTAATTTTGTGTGGCGGAGAAAGGGCCCAAGAGCATCTCCCTCTCTGAATAGAGCTATTACAATTATGTATTTTAGGAACTACCAACTGCTTTTACACTAAATTTCCTTAAAAGGGGAACCCCAAAACCCAAAGCTTGGTCTGTGAGACAGCTCAGTGGGTAAAGGCACTTGCTATGAGTTTAGTCCCCGCTACTCACGTGGTGAAAAATTTTTGCAAGCTGACTTACACAGTCATGCTATGGTTTACAAGCACCTGTGCACACACAAATAAAATAAATAAATGTAAAAAAAGAGAGTTATTTTCATATCTTAATGTGTTTTCCAATAGGGGTTCAAAGTTTCAACCACTTTCTAATGGATTTTTCATGAGAACATTTTCAGGAAAACCTACTGCCAGAAAAAAGAATGCATCATGCTTCATAAAGCATTGTTTCTTTATTTTTATTGATTAAGTTAGTGGTATAGACTTATGGGACATCAAATGATGTTATGGTGCAAGTGTAATGACCAAACCCAGGCTACCAACACATTCATCACTTTCAACATTTGACATCACCCATGATGAGAACATGTAAGATCTACAACAACACTGAAGTATAAAGTAAGAGATACTTGGTGCATTTCTTACACAGTGTGAGAACTCAAAAATGCTAATATTTCCATGCCAAGATGGCCATCTTCCCATTCCATTGTTCTGTCATTTGATTCTATAATATAATTTAGATTTCACATATAATGGACAACATGGAAGCAGTTGTCTTTTCTGTGTTTGACTTATTTTCTTTAGTAAATTCCATTAATGTTTTCACAATTTGCAAGGTTTTAGGCTAGATAGCATTTCAGTGTGTGTGGGGGGGAGTGTATGTCTGTGTGTCTGTGTGCATGCACACACACAAATGCGTGTCCCATTTCCCATGGAGTTGAGGTTACAGGAGGCTGTGAGTCTCCTGAAGTGGGTCCTGGGAGCTGAGCAAACAGTGACAACTTCACTATCTCGTTTCCTATTTAGATGCCTTTTATTACCTTTTCTCACCTCATCTCTGTGTTAAGGACATCNAACACTATACAGAGTAGAAGTAGTTAGAGGGGTAATCTTTGTTCTATTCTAAATTTTAGTAACATAGATTACAATTTTTCACCATTGAGCATAATGATAGATTTGAGCTTTTATGTATGGCTTTATTCTGTTGAAATATGTTCTTTCTGTATCAAATTTGTTGTCTTTTATAACAAGTCACTGGCTTCCCTTCTTTCTCAATCTCTGTTCTTCCTTNTCCTGTACTGGACTCTGTTTAAGTGTCTATGAGTATTTTACACCTTCACATTATAGTCCGAAGAGAAGTCTATTTCTTCTTTCAGTTTTTCCACTCTCAGAAATGGTCACAATTTCTGAAGTTATTGAAGTGAAAGATTCTAAGTTGAAAGCAGTATTCTTTCAAAACCCATCTCAAATCCTCCTTCCATCTTTTCTGCTATCACATTACCCACCAGCTTTAATATCACATAAGTTTACTATACATTCTTGGTAATCTTTCTTTATTCTTACCCATTTTATAGTTATATATATATATATATATATATGGAAAACTATAAAACTATATATATATCATCTTTGTCTCTTCTGATATCCTGTTAAGTACCTGTGCTTACTCTGACCTAGGAGAATCAACAATCACCCTGGAATTTCTCTGTTGTCTTAGTATCCACCCATCCCACTCACACTGGGCTTGTTCAGTTGTTCATTTTGCTCAAACAACTCCTGCTTATGATTTCTTTTTATTTTTTTTGTTTGTTTGCTTTGTTGTTTGTTTTTTTGGACACTTTTTTGATGTATTTTCTCTTCCTTAAAGGTCTTCACTGCTTATACAACACAGTCAATACTAACATGTCATTCAAGTCTCAACTTGCGTACCATCTTCTCAGAGAGGTATTTTCTGACCTTGTAATTGAATGCAGCCTTCAGAACCATCATCATCACCTGTTTACTCTAGTTATATCATCTTGCCCTTTCTGACACCAGAGGTCTTCTTTGACTCTGTCTTTGCCTCCTCTAATCCAAGTTCCAACAGATCAGAGACTTTTCTTGTTTATTAGTGCAGCACTGACATACATATTGAACAAAACATGACATGTACTAAGGGTTGGTAAGTTGGCAGGATGGATAGATAACAGATACCCTGTAGCAAGCAGAATCCAGACCTGAATAACATAGGAAAGGAAGTCTTNACACAGTTTTGCTATGGTCTGTGGAAAATTCATCTCCATGTCATCTCTTTTCCTAGGTAGCCAATCATCTAGCAAGACAGAGATACACAGAAAATAAATAGATGTCTATAGATAAATAGACACCTCTGTATACAGATAAATAAGTATATATAAAGAGACAGGTATAGACAGATAACAATCTGTGTATACCTAACGGGGAGAGGCATGAAAGTATCAATACATGTATATATAAATAGATATGAGCATGTGCATATTCACACATGTGTGGCTGCATATACAGGTATGCATATTTTCCATGACTCTGTTTTCTATATTGGAGTATTCAGTGTGTTAGTATTCATTGTTTTAATCATATATGAATTTATGGGAGAAGAATCATTACAGTCTATTAAATATCATTAGGTTAGAAAGAAGAAGAGGGGTGGCAAGGGAAACAAACAAAAAGACAGAGAATATTTGCCTTTTCCAAGAGCAAATCATGAAAGTTGGCTGCTTGGTTACTGGCTCATTTCATCTCTTGTTCCTATCTGAAAGTTTTCCAGAATCCTTGGAATTTCAAAGTCATGTTCTACATTTGGGATCTCGGAATGACAGAAATAAAATGACCAATAGTGATAAATAGGAAAGAAATGTTCTTGGATTAGTGTGATTAGTGTTGCCAAAAGTTTTCTAAATCAGCCTTACTTTTTGGGATAAGAACATATAATCAGATTTCCCACCTAATGACTCAGGCTAGTCAGGGCAAAAACAACTGCAGTCCCAATATCCTCTCAGGTGGCCAAAACATGTAGATGATCATTGATGGATTGGCAACATTAATAGTGAAGGGAAATAATCCAAACACATGCATTCTAGAAAAATATGAGGGAGATATTTTCAAAGTGAGGTATTTCAACACAATGATATTAGCAGGAAAACAATTAAAATGATAAAGAATAGCAAAACATCCTATAGTCATGGAGTTGGGAAGATGGCTCACTTGTTAAAATGTTTGCTATGCAAGTATGAGGGCCTGAGTTCAAATCTATAGCACATGTGTGAACACTGGGCATAGCAGCTTGTGTCTGTATTCAGCATCCCAGAATTGGATAAGAGAAAGGAGGGTCCCTGGGTCTTGCTGGACAGCCAATCTAAGCTGAATTGATATGCTTCAGATTCAGTGATAGACCCTAACTCAAAAAAATAAGACAGAGAACACTTGAGTAAGATACGCAATATTGACATCTGACTCCCTCTCCCTCTCTCTCTCTCTCTCTCTCTCTCTCTCTCTCTNNCNNNCNCTCTCTCTNTCNNNCACACACACACACACACACACACACACACACACACATACACACACACACACACACAAAAGAAAAACCAACAGCATTCCATTGCATTGAGGAGTGTACACAGAAGAACCCTTATGTCCACAATGGAAATGCTCTTTCTTCCACAACAGGGAAGTACAAGATAAACAACAATAAATAATAGGTGTAAGAGGTGGAAGGAAAATTATACTTTACCTCCTCAAGTGCCCCATAAAACTCATTCAAAGGTTTCATGTTTTGCTTGGTAAAATCTCTTTTGAAAATACCCAACTTAGAGTTGGAAATAGATTTTGGTTGGAAATGCAAGATAAACAACTTTTTACAAGTCTTTCCTGAAAACACCACTGTAGTCACGAGCTTATTCTGCCACCCTTACTTCTTGAAACAGAGTGTGGGAGGGGCTTAGGAACTGAGTCATCTTAGTGTCCAACAACATCTGGAGGGCAGTTTATCACAGCAAATTTTGTTTGCCTTCCCATTAATTGTGGTGATATTTTACTTGTGTCCCCCAATAAAATTTATCTGAGGATCGGAGGAAAAAACGGCAGCTAGCCGCTAGCAGTAAAACAATAGTTATGCAAGTTAGCACACGCCCTTAATCCGTTTGGTTCTCTGTGACTCCAAGGTCACATTGGGAACTAGCAGAAGGAGGTGGTCCCAGCATCAGCCTTAGAGTTCTGGAGGTCTGTGCAGACAGACAGGAAGTGATATAGCTTGATGAAGATAGGAAATGAGTTAGCAGAATGGACAGGCATAAAAAGCCGGGATAGACAGGAAGTCACTCTCTTCTCTTCGCTTCGCTCTTTGGAAGTAGCAGCAGCGTTGGTGAGGTGAGGCTAGCTGGTGGCTTGCTCCTAATTCCTCTGATCTCTGTCAGATTTTCACCCCTATTTCTTGTTCTGTGTGTTTATTAATAAGACTTTTTAGAAATTCATCATACAATTAATGTTATCTATTCTCTTAGTTTGAATATGTTGTTTTTAGGGCATTTGTACTATTTAAGTTTATTCATATACAGCCCCGAGGATTAGATACAAAATGGGGAAAAGATTTTAAACCATCCATTTTAATTATTTTCTCATACTTTGGGGAAGATACACTCCAGAAAAGCAGTAGGCTAAGGGAAACCTAAACTAAGATGACCCATATGACAACCACCAGCTTGACTTGCTGTCCTCATATCTCAGTATATTTCCCAGGGTGGAAAATATGTAATCTCAATATACTTGGAGATTCACAGTGCATCCTGGGATGAAAGCACACCTACAGGCTCAAGGGAAAATGAGAATTTCAGCAATATACACATCTGGGCAGTGGGCATGCACAACTCACCTTTATTACATTTTTCCTGAATTTGTCTAAAGGATCCCCAAATCAGGGCTCTGTGTTGTTTCCCTGCCTTGTGTATCACGCCTCCATCTCTGATAATTTTGTGTCCCTTGTAGTCACAGTGTTTCTATGTGCCTTGCATTTATTGCCCCACCTCAGTCTTAAATGGAAGGTTCTTAATCCTTCTGCCGGAGTCTTTGTCCTTGGGGTAGAGTATGCCGTTCCTTCCCCATGTTTGTTTGTGGACATAAACGTCCAGGTCTTTATGCCATCCTGATTGGTCAAGGGTTTATTATTGAAATCTTAGCAAGGCAAGTTGTTTTTGTACAATTTATGAGTGATGCCATCCGCCCCTGGTCCAGAGGGTCAGAGAGTAGGGTAGCAATGGCTCAGGATACACTATTCTGAAACATGGCATCTTCAAAATCTGAATAATACTATAGGCAAGAAGGTCACTCTCTTGCCACCTCTCACCTCTTGTCCATATAGCCTGTCATGAGGTCACAATTCAGCAAGTTTACTTCTTATGCACAGAGTGGGAACATACTTACTTCTACAGAAATGAAGACAAGTATGAGTGAGCAAATATTGATGTTCCCCTCCAGCAGATGGTCAGATCATACATCTCTAACCATTCACATGACTAGTCACTTTAATGAGCCTAGAACAACAACAACAAAAAAAAGATTATACAGATTGGAGCTGGAGAGGCAGCTTAATCGATAAAAATCTTTTTATACAATTGTGAGGATCACAGTTCCAATCCCTAGCACATATATAAAAGCTGGGTGAACATGGTTGCCCTCCTGTAATTCCACCACTCAGATGAGACAGCATGTTCCCAGAGCAAGCTGGCCAGCTAGAAAAGCCAGATGGGTGAGCTCNAGGCTTTGCAAGATGCCCTGACTCATTAAAGTGGATAATGAATGGGGATGACATTTAAGGTCACTCTCTGGCCTCTTCACCCCCACATTCAAAAGTGCATACACACCTACACACATGTGTGCTCACACCTATGCAAACATGTATACATGCATTATGATATACGTGTCTATCTGCTTCTTCAGGACTTTACTTCCTTTCCAAGGCTACCATGTTATATAAAGTACATTAAATCATTATGTATCCTCTTCTCTTGTTAATTTCTCTTTGTTATGGGGGCCCTCATCATTATACTTGATAGAAAAGAGTGACATTTCCTTTCCCTGAAGGAGGAGTTGGCATTTAAGAAGATAATGTTTCATTCTATGCGATCAGGTCCTTTTCCCAAGGCAAATGTGAACAGATGAATCACTAATATCGAAGGTAAAGCTTAAGTATTTGTTCTAAAGTTCCAGTGGGACAGTTTTATGTTTTCTGCCTCCCCACCCTAACCTACATGATAACCTATAGATGTACCCTATGTATTGATTTTGAAACCTAATTTACTTATATGGATCTCTTAAAAGGTTACAATCAGGACTCTTCACTAAGGTATAGGCATATATCTCTATGATTAATTAGCCAAAATAAACATTCAGCCAATAATATATATATATATATATATATATAATTTTAGTAACACAAAAATGCTGATAGACTTACTAGGTTTAAAAAATAAATTCAAGATGAGCATACTAGCACACACCTTTAATCCTGGCACTTGAGAGGTAGAGGCAGTTTGATCTCTGTACATTTGAGACCATCCTGGTATACATAGTGAGTTCCAGAACAGCCAGAGCTGCATCATGAGACTTTGTCTTGAGAAAAACAAAACAAACAAACAAATAAAACAATCAAATAATTCATTAAATAACTTAAATACTGTGAAATTTTGTTTTTATTTATTGGTATATGGATGTCTTTGTGTGCATGTATACATATATGCATGTGTGTATGTGGTGAAATGCATGCCATAGTATGATTTTGGAGGTAACATGACAACTTGCAGTAGTCCACTGTGTGGATTCTGGAGNTTTAACTCAGGTTGTTAGGCTTGGTAGCAATAGCCTTTACCATCTAAGCTATCTCTCTTGCCCTATTTTTATTAAATGTTAAAGATGGTTAGCTCTTTTGAAATGGATGACTCTGTAATTACTACCCTCAATTTTCATTTCATTTCATTTTTTCCACGAAGAAACAATAATTTTAGAGGCTAATTGACACAATTGTGAATATGTTGTTGTCAATAGTACTTTCTCCTTCCATACTCTTACAGTGCACACAAAGATCTCAACAAGGCCACGCAATGAGAATAAGGGTCATTTGCATTCTATTCCAATGCCCTATTTACTAACTGTGGGGCATCTCATAAATGCCAACTAACTTCATAGTAGAAAGAGGAGAAGAAGATTATGAGTGAATCTCAGACATTGGACACAAAATTATTCTCACTGTTGGCCTTAAATTCACAGTGATCCACCTGCCTCTGCCTCCTGAGTGCTGGGATTAAAGGCATACACTACCACTACTTGGCTAAAATGCTAAATTTTTAAAGTGTGTAACTTTGTAAAATCTGTGAGGCTTTTAAAGGTTGGGATGTGTTTTATACTGAGACACTGATATTAGTATGAGATCTTGGAGAAAAATAAGAAAGGAAAGGTTAGAGTTGAATAATGGTGTGTTTGTGGGTCAAGTTGGCATGGGATCGCTGTGCCAGCTAGTTTTTATATCAACTTGATACAAACTAGAGCTATTGAGAAGAGGGAAACTCAAATGAGAAAGCTACCTCACCAGAATGGCCCTTGAGCAAGCCTATGGGCATTTTCTTGATTGATGGTTGATGGGGTCAGCCCACTTCACTGTGGGTGGTGCCACTCCTGGGCTGAAGGTCTTGGGTACTATAAAACACTAGCCAAGAAACCACGAGCAGTAAGCCAGTAAGCAGCACTCCTCTATGATCTGAGCTTCAGTTCCTACCTTTGGTTCCTTCCCTAACTTCACTGGATGAGTACAAGCTATAAAACTGAATAAACCTTCTCAACCTCCTGTCAAAAAAAAAAAATAAAATCAGTACACCTTGATTACCCAAAGTTTTAAAACAATATTTTCCTAAGATATATATACTTTCTTGAATTAAAATAACATATAACACATATGGGTGTATTACACACATAGAAAGTATCTGTATGTTTCACGAGGCTTTTCCTGTTTATTGTAAATTATAGAAAGAAAGAAAATAATGTATGCAACATTAAACTAATTAACTTTAGAGATGAGTTATAATTTTTCTTTAATCCATGGCATCACATACAATACTAATACACTGACACAAGCTACATCCACAACTCCAAATAGTAAATTTTGAGTATCTCAACTCAAAGCCCTAGCTCTAGTCATTTAAAAAAATTCTAAGCAAGGAATTGGAACATAGCTAGACAAGGAATGACTAGCCAATTTCAGCTGTAGATATATAAATAGGCAAAAAATAGGTTAAGGAAGTGGATAATTGGTAATGGATGAAGAGAATCTTGCATGTCATATTTGGACACATCAATTCTGCAAAGCCAAGAGGATTTATAATTTGTTTTCTAAAAGAGAAATAAGATCAGCAGAACTCTGTTGGTAATGTAACAGCTAAGTAAGATGAAAGTCTGGGTAGGGAATGTAGCTCAATGGTAGAGCAATAATTACCTAGTGTGCACAAATCCCTGAGTTCCATCCCTTAAACTGCAGGGTAAAGGATGGATAGAGATGGAAGAAGACATGAAATGGCAAAAATCCTTAATTTGGAAGAGAATAATCTCTCTCTCTCTCTCTCTCTCTCTCTCTCTCTCTCTGTCTCTCTCTCCCTCTCCCTATCATTCTCTCTCTGTGTCTCTGTGTCTATCTATGTCTCTGTCTCTCTCTGTCTCTGTTTCTCTCTATGTCCTCTCTGTCTCTGTCTCTGTCTCTCTGTCTGACTATCTCTGTGTTTGTCTCTGTCTCTGTCTCTGTCTGTCTCTCTCTCTCTTGTGTGTGTGTGTTGACATCATTTAAGCATGAAGTATATTTACATAAAGTACAAAATTCAGAAAGACTATCCTGCAGTTGGAAAGAATCCTATTCTTCCACAAACTGCCTTCTAAAATTTTAACCTGAGATGGCTTTGGGACCCACAATTACAGGAATAAGTGATGTCTAATAAAAGTGTACATTTGTAAAAAAAAAAGTAATAACTTATATGTTAAAACACATACAAATCACCGTACAGAGTGATGAGAGTGTGTGAGTGACAGAAGTGTGAATGATTGGCATCTTCATCTCATTCTGGAGACATTTGCTTGGGCATTCAGTGTTAATCCTGTACTCTGTAAATGACCTAGTTTCTTCTGGGATCAAGTGTACAGAGGATCACAATTCCAATACTTGCCATTGGCAATAGCTCTCTTTCCAGACTGGGCATTTAACATATTTCCTCAATGAATACTTGATTTGTGCAAGTTTACATGTTGGCACACAGTAAACTAGTCATGGGAGCCAAACGGTGGTGGCGCATGCCTTTAATCCCAGCACTTGGGAGGCAGAGGCAGGTGGACCTATGTGAGGTTGAGGCCAGCCTGATCTACAGAGTGAGTTCCAGGACAGGCTCCAAAGCCAGACAGAGAAACCTTGTCTCAAAAAAACAAACAAACAAACAAAAAGTAGACATGGGATGAGACATGTACATATGAGTGTGTGTGTGTGTGTGTGTGTGTGTGTGTGTAAGCCTGTGTCTTAGGTCTGTATGTGGTGTGTTTTGTATGTGTACCTGTTCATTGTTACGCCTGCACACACGTGATGTGTACGTATATACACATTATATACACATATCAGTGAGTAGCATGTCTGCATAGAAGTGAGGTAAGGGGCAAAGTCAAGTTTTGATCACAAAGGCCAATTTCTCCCAATTATTGTAACTAGTAGCAAATGGTTATGTGCATTCATAAAAGCAATTCCATTAATATAGAGAAAGATGTTGGATTGTCCCAAAAAGATAATCATGTCTCTAAAAACTGATTTATTTTCAGAATATCTTTCTACTCTCAGGAGAATCACAGTTTGTAACTGTTGTTGTTTTGAGACNTGGTCTTTCTTTATAGCCCTGGATGACCTGGAACTCACATTGTAAACCGGGCTGGCCTGGAACTGACAGACATCCATCTATTGCCTCTGCCTCTTGAGTGCTGAGATTACAGGTGTGTGCCTGTGCTTTGCTAGATCTACAGTTGTTTGACAATGGTGATTTCTTCAGTGGTGTAGCCAGTGAAAAGTTGCCTGGGCTCCAGTAACTTCCCATCCATGCTCATGCAGCAACAACTTGAACTCAGTGGGTCCCACACACTGAAGACACCGAAGTAGACATTTGAAGGAAGGGCTGCAGTGGGAAGGGGAGGGAGGTGAAAGGTGAATGAGAGTGACATGGCCAACATTCACTGTCTGCATGAATAAAACTATCAAATAATACATTTTCAAGATTTTTAAATAATTAAAAATTTTAAAAATCTATCCTAAATATGGTTTAAGGCAGGGAACTCAGTGATATTTAGTTTTTATAATCTATGTGGCTTCTGAGATGACCCTCTAGGCACTTTCTTAAACATTTCTTGAGCCTTCCTTTTGGCTGAGTTCAGTAGCAACTGAACTTGGATTTCTTTCTAATCCCATCTGAAAGAAGATGATTAATTATAGGACATCCATCCCAAACTGGTCAGCGTCCTTTCTACACCTCTAGAACCATCAATCTCCAGGTTACAGGATTTCCAGAACACCTGACAATTTGCTTATATGCCTTCTTGTGAATAGGCAATTTTCAGGAACAGCTAAACCTTCCAGTNCAAAACTGTTCAGCAGAGTGTATTTGTTGAGGTAATTTTCACCCAGTCCTCACCTCCTAGATGAATTAAGTTTCTCAGAATATTGAGTATCCTGTGTCTCAATGAATACTTTGTCATCTGGAAGCATAAGTAGTTCATACCAAGATAATGTAAACTTTTATATAAAATATATTGATTTAGCTTGCTTACAAAAAGCAAGTACATCAGCATACTTACTTGAGTCTTTCACTTCCCATTTGATCATTAACTTTTTGAGGAGAGTCTTGAAACCTTTCATTCTACGAAAATAAATTCTGATTTTTGCCCCTTTAATCATCAAGGAGAAGATTTTAGGTCCAAATGTGTCCTTCTGAAGAGAAAATAGAAGAATTTTTGTCATTGTAGATATTGGGACCATTCTTGCAAGATTGTCATTACCTGATATGATTATATTAAAAAATGTATATTTCTACAAAGCTTTTTAGGAAACCAACAGTTATTCACTGTTACCTCTATATTGTAGAGAAACCAATTTTGGATTTGTTTGTTTTTCAACAACAGTTTTGTGTATCTTCTACTTTTCTAAACAACAAAAAAATTGTTATCTTGCTTTCTAAAAACACAATTTTCAGATTTAGAAAAAAAACCTATAGACTAGCCACTCAAGCCAGTCAGGGATTTGCTCTCTCATAACCAGGTACTGACACCTCCCCATCACCCTCTTTGCCTCCCAGCATGGTTAGCTTTCATTATATTGGTATTCCCTGCTTTGATGATAGCGACAACTGTTGGCAGGTGTAGCAGCTGGCATCAACTATGACTTTTCCTTTACTATACATTTTATTAGCCCTGCTCTTTTTCACTATCTCCTTTGGAGGTAATTCTCACAAATTTAATCCCAGTTCTCACTTGTCTCAATTTCTCCTGGTTCAACAAGTACAAAGTTTCTTGTCAGTCTTATCATTAAGAAGAACACCAACAGGATATCTGTCACCAGCCCTAGTGAGCTTTGGATGTGCTCTGCACCTGGCTATGTTCACCGTTTGCATCACTGAATTCCAGAAATCTC
This sequence comes from Neotoma lepida, assembly GCA_001675575.1. NCBI lineage: Eukaryota > Metazoa > Chordata > Mammalia > Rodentia > Cricetidae > Neotoma > Neotoma lepida. Next base: position 70,385 of record LZPO01017663.1, on the reverse strand, counting down.
TGCCTCTCTGTGGTATTGGATTCTCAACTCTTGGTCCACGTATCTTTCACTTTCCCCATGTTCTTTAGGACTTTTCAAGAAAGGATTTTAGAGAGATAAATACTGAGCTTTCATGTCTGAGTATATGCTTATTTTAAATTCATTTTGATAGTTGAGCTGGATATAGAATTCCACATGATATATTTCATTTTCCTTTATGATTTTCAATATACTTTTCTGTCATCTTCCAGTTTCCATTATTTTGGATGGGGATTCTGAAAATTTTTTCCTTATTTATTGTTTTAGATTAAAGTATTTCTTTTGCTCNATGAAAACAGGAAGATTTTGTCTGTTTCTAGTGAGATCATCATGCTAATAGCATGCAAAGANTTGCTCATCAGGTAAACATGGAGATACATGAATGGCTTTTGTGCTCTGTGGGAAATACTAAAGGCCCCCAGGAAACAAAAGATACCCAGGCAGTGCAGTCTAGTCAGTATGAAGCAGAATTGCTTTCTTTNTGTGTGTATGTGTGTTAGATAATGCCCCAGAGGAAGACCTAGAAATCTACAGCAGTCTTTGGCTCCTCTATCTACATTCTTTGCTTTTAAAAAGGCTATTTTCTGCCTACAAACCTTGAGAAGAAAGAAGAAGGAGGAGGAGGAAGAGGGGGAGGAGGAGAAGGAGGAGAAAAGAAGAAGGAGGAGGAGGAGAAGGAGGAGAAGGAGGAGGAGAATGAAGAGGAGGAGGAGGAGGAGGAAGCCAAAAATTGCAATAAAGAAATGCAGATCAACTAGGTCAACCATGAAGCAAGTCCCAGCAAGCACATTTTAACAAGAGCTTCTTAATATTGAGCAGAGAAGTGGCACTAGCAAAGCCTTTGTGGTTATTATAATAAGCTAAGAGAAACTACCATTAATGAAGTCTGAACGTACATGTAGGTTTCAGTTCTAGAAGATTACTTGCTACTCCTTACCAATTGTTGACTAGTGTTGTAGAATTGAATAGAATTTTCAATAATAGCCAGCAAAGGCTTCTTTGTCATTGTTTTATCCTTAGAAGAAATGGCTGCTGATGTCAACAGCAAAGTCAAATAAATCTCAATATATCACAGAATTTGGAGGCTATTTTAGTATCTACAGCCAAAGTTTCCAGACATATTAACAAATGCAACAAGGGAAGAAATTTGGTTGAATTGTAATTCAACAACTTAGGCATATTCAATATTGTTTTTGCAAAATTAACAATGGGAAAGTGTTGGAGAAATATGAAATATCAAGTGGAGAGAATGAGCCATGGAAATCTCATTGTCTAAGATTCCCTTGAAGCATTTCACCCTTGTATGGACAATGACCTTAAGTAATGGACCCATAAAACAGCCCTGGGGCTAGGAGATACCTTGGCGGGTAAAACAATTGCTGTGAGAGTGTGATAACCNGGGTTCAGATCCCCAGAATCAACATCAAAAAACTAGGTACTGCAGTGTGCACCTGTAGTCATAGTGTTCCTACAAGGGCATGAGAGGCAGAGCTAGGTGAATCCCCAGAAGTTTAGGACCAGCTGGCCTGGCATACAAAGTGGTGAACAAGGGACCCTGTCTCAGAAAGGTTGAAGGTGAGGACTGAAGACATCCAAAGTTGTTACCTGACAATACATGTGCTTTGATACACACATGCTTGTGTTCACAGACATGAACACTCACATATACACACGCTCACATGATGCACATAAGTGCACATATGAATGCACACAGACACACACACACACAAAAACACACACACACACATACACAGAGAGAGGGGGAGGGAGGGAGGGAGGGAAGGAGGGAGGGAGGAGGGAGGGAAGGAGGGAGGGAGGAGGGAGGGAGAGATCCAGCAGCAGGCTTGGAAGCAGTCCCTGAAGCTCCAGTTAGTGCATACACTCAGGGTGCACACACCTGAACTCCTGAAAGGGCTTCTTTGGAGAGACAAATGCCTGGGCCCTATTCCAGGCATTCTTTATCAGAAATCTGCATTTTAATTGGCTTGTCCAGATGGTTAAGGTGCATACAAAAGTCTGGAAAGTTGATCTTGACTTTGAAGTAAGATGGNACTGGGACTCCAGTACATCCTGCTCAGAGGGAAATAGCGCTAGGAGGTAGTTTCCACATATTTGTGGCTCTCATTCAAGTAAAGGTGAGTAAACAGCATCTGTTTCCTTCCTCCTGTCTCTCCCCTCTCCCTGTCTGTTCATAGACTTCAGGTTTCCTTATTAGAATCACTTCTCAATTTAAAGCTGCCTTTGAAATTCTTTGTCCTCACTTGTGTGCATATATACACGTGTACATGTACTAGTGAGGATATATAGTAAGACACTGCAGAGACTGCAAACAAACCCTTAGAATTTGGCAATTAAGAAAGGACTTGGAATTGTAGGAAGTACGGAAAACTATAATTTTCAAGTCCTTGTTGTGAATAATAGGAGCTTATGTAAAAATATCCTACATTATTTTTGTGAGTTTCAGAATCCAACTTCAGGTCTACCTAAGCTTGGATCTAGTTTAAACAATTAGATATAACCGGGAGAAAATATTTTCCCCTCTCAAATCTTGACTTCAGATGTGTAGTATGACAGGGATAATAATATGAACCCAAGTTGCTATCACATGAAATTAAATTAGTTAAGTTGAAGAGGGTAATGCATGGCACAAAATGTGCTTAGTAAATTTGGTGATGGGTAACTCTAAGTCATGGAGGAAAGAATTTTCAGGATGCTGCAAGGCACACAGGGAAAGTCAGCTCATGCTGCTAAGGACACAAAGAAANGAGGTAGGCTGCTGGGAGGTAGCTGGGCTCTTGTGGATTCTAGGCTTCTCTGTGGTTATAAAAAGAGATTTCCCATTAGAGGCACCTAATCATTTGAAAACTCAATGAATAAGCTCAGTACACATGGTACTAAAAATACAGCAACTACATNACAAGTAAAACTGAAGAAAATCAAGTTGACATACCTCAAGAGAGCAGGTGACACACATGAGGGCAAACAGCTAGGCATGGACCACCACAAGGTGGCTAGCCTGTATGATTTGGAAAACTTGGACTTCATTCCATGAAATTCTTATACATGCTATGAGTGTGAACATACAATATGATATAAGGTTCTTTGAAAGAGAATGTCCTCATCAATTATCTTAATTTATTTGTTTGTGTATTTTTGTCTGTTTTTCTGAACTCCTTGAACTTTTGTAAGAATTCTTGTCTATTTTTTCTCCATCAATTTGATTTTTTTTTCTTTTCATATTAGAAGAGTGTGGAGACAACCTCTGGCAGGAGAGGCATTTGCTCTGCTCTGTGGAGATTGAATTTTTGCAGTAGGAGAATTACTAATTGTTGTGACCACAGATGCTGTCCCTGGGTACAGCTGAAGGCCTTAGTCATTGAGTGAATCATTGTCTAAATATCTCATACTGGTTGGGAACTTTGGAGTCAAATATGTTTAGATCTCTCTCTGCCCCTCACATGCCATGTAATCTGGGACAGTGTTATGGTTTGGATATGGAATGAACTCCCAAAGGCCCCAGGTGCGGGAGCCTTTTTCTCTTGCTGGGAGATCCAGGCATTGAGACTGGATTGNATCACAGTCTCTGGCCTTCATCAGGCCATCAAGGATTCATAATTTGATAGCTTATTGGGAGGTGGTAGAAACCAGGATGTGGGGAATTCATTGCAGGAAATGAGTCACTGGAATATGGTGTTGAATATGTGCACATAGGGTACAACACTCTCTGCCATTCCANGCTGATAGTCTGCTTGCTGGCTAACATCTGTGAGCAGCTGTCCTCTGCTGTACACTTCTGCTATTGCTTTCCACCGTGATGTCTCTGCTTTGCTACAGAAACTTTGAATCTAAACGCGTTCCATGTTTCAAGTTGTTTCTCTCAGATATTTTTCAGTGATAAGTAACACCGAGGGGTCATTGAACACCCCTTGTCTAGTTTCCTCTTATCAAAACTATGCCATAATGCTTACCTTAAAAAGACACTGTTAAATTGAATCAAATTAATTTCTTCTTACGTTGGATACATAAGATCTCAGGNCAGTTGCCTGTTTTTAAAGCCAACTTTGTTAGAGACAATAATTATTTATTGGGCATCATCTCCAACAGTGGCTTTCCTGATATAAAGATGATGCCCTTTTGATAAACCACATCAAGATATCTCCCAACATAAAAAACCTTATTGTTAGACTATCTAGGGTTGGAGAGAGGATTCAGCATGTAAGACACTTGTGACCAAGCCTGATGATGATCTGAGTTCAATCATCAGGATCTCCACGTGGAAGGAGAGATCCAATTCCTGAAAGATTTCCTCCGACCTTCACATGTATGCATTCACCCTACAGGCAAAAATTATTTTGAAGACTCTAAGTAACTGTTACTTTGTAAAATAGGGAGATAAGTTTGCATTCAAAACAATCAAGGCAGGTAAAATCTGATGGAGGGATGGAGGATAGATGTCAATGAAGAGGCTTGGACTTAAATGACCTTCTTTAGTGGAGGGGACAACTGAAGGAAACATAGGAGACCAAAAGAGNGTTTGAAAGGCATGAAGGAGACAAAACATGGCTGCTAGGGTGTGATGAAAGACAAGGTCCACCAGAAAGCAGCTGAGGTCCTCTCCAAGCTGGGTGTATGAGCTATTCTCACTGTTGGGCTGTGCTGCTGTTCTGTAGACTCANCTTACCAGGCAGAGTCTGTGTACTCTAGGGATGAAAAGGAGGGAAAGGAAAATGTCCTTACACACATATCCTTTCAGTCAGTCCATCTGTGTCTTTCTATATTGTCCCAATTCTTGTCATATTCTTGGAGGAAGAATCAGGCCCATCATAAGAACAGCGCTTATTTCATGCTAACAATATTCTTATGCCCTTAGAGTATAGACAGGGAGAGAAAACATGTGAGAGCCAAAGGATATTATGGTACTTANTTAANTGNGGAANGTAGTAACGTAGAATATTACATGGTTAGGGCTGCGTTATTGTCTATTCTTCAGAAAAGAAGAAAGTCACTGGGCTGGGGAGATGACCCAGTCATTAAAGTGCTTGCCTTGCAAACATAAAGACCTAAGTTCAATTTCCAGACCTGTGCAAAAAGGTTGATGATGATACATTCTTATAATTCTAGTGCGATGAAGGCAGAGACAGGCAAATCTGTGAGGTTCATTTTCCAGTCAATCTACCATGTTTGATAAATTCCGGGACAGTGAGAGACTTCACACATACAAGAAAGGTGGATGTGGATGGCACCTGAGGCACACACACACACATACACATACACACACACACATACACGCCACACACACACACCACACACACACACATACACCTGTCTCTTATACACATCTAGATGTGTATAAGAGACAGCACACACACAGAGAGAGAGAGAGAGAGAGAGCATCTTTTGGGCTCATTATTTTCTTCAGTGTATATTTCTCGAATGCTTTGTGGGCTTTATCTACTTTCATCCAAGGAATTTGCTTGTTTTATTTTCATCAAAGTGTTCAAAGAGGCATCAAAGGAGTGGTCAAAAAGGAAGCCATAAAGACAAATGGAGGCTTCTGAAAANCCTGCATCTAAAATCAGAGTGTGACATGGTTAGGCAGATCCCAGTCGTGTCTTCAGCCAAGCTTGCATGATCTCAAGTGACTCTTTTGCCAGCACTATTTTTACCCCAGGCACATTTTGACATGACCTAAAAAGATATCATTAAGCCTTTAGCTATTTCTGTTCCAAATAATGTACTCAACATACATTCTTCCTTCTCCCCTCAGAGTCAGCCCTTCCTAAAACTTCCTGAGTCCCATAGAAGGAAGATTGCAGAACGGTCAGAGAAAAAATAAAGCATCTGGGTTGTCTCATTAATGACACATTGTATGTTTANGCTTGTATGAAAGTACAGGAAGTAGAATCATTAAAAACCACATCAGAAAGACTAAGTCAAGCTTACTAAGTTACAACTGCATTTGGCTATTTTGGGGCACCGGCCAGTCTTGATGAATGCATAAGCAAGGAAGGATAGACANAAAAGTCTACCAATGNCACATTTACAGCATTTTCATTAGCCACTAAGTGAAGAAAATGGCTTTAAATGTGAGCAATTTTATCTATGCACTTTCAAAGTTTCNTTTGCTTTTTGTCTTCCAAAGCAGTCTGGAGAAAGATGTGGATGTTCAGAGGGGCTTCTGTTCACCGTCGTTGTGATGCCAGTTGGGCGTGCCCNCAAGTGTTTCAGCCCATCATTTTGACTTTTCCAATATGTGTTCTATGACCTTGACTTATGAATGCAGGAAATGGAATTTCCAAAAGGAAATGTATACACTTTATCCTTTGTCTTGAACTGCAGCCTTAAACTGAGCATGCCTGAAAATGTGTCTGTCCCTGAAGTACTTTCCTTTTTGAATATCTATAGGTACCCAAATAAAATGCCCATGCTTTCCATGTGAGGAGGACATTGCCTTGGGTGTAATTCCCATGCTCTCCTCACCTGCTACAGGTAATAAACCATTCTCTACCCTTATTTCATTGCTGTACTTGTTTTGATTTCTTTTATTACCAATGTGCAAAGCCATTGTCTACGGATGCATTTTCAAAGCTCTGACTCAATCACTTCTACCTTGTCCTTTAAATAGGTGTACAGTATGAAAAAGTACTTTCAATTAAAGAAAGTATTTTTTAAAAGAAGCATTCTAAGAGAAAGTGATTGGCTTCTGAAGAACGTGTGTGTTTGATTCCTTTCCCCTACTTATTATTATAAATTCCTTNTGATTTTTACAGACTAGTTCTGTGCCAGATTCTCTGTGTTTTAATTTTTTTCTTCATGAATCATAACTGTTTTGTCACAGGATTACTGGGAGTGAAATGAAACCCGTGCTATTAATTCCCAAAGGTAATGCCTCACCCGTCATTGATGATGACATATGGGGAACATGTTGCAAGGTACGCCTGAGAGTTTCAGTCAAATCCATTTAAGCTAATAGCATGCACTCAGTGTGCTCACACAGAGCCTGGTAGTNGGAGGAAGACACTAGAACTGATCTGATCGCTCTCACTTGTTCCTGTTACCATGCTGCTGCTTGGCAAAAGAAGATACTGANAACCTCCCNCATTTAATGACTTGACACTGAAACAGCCGTGACAGAGGTCAGAGTTAGGCTGATGTTGCCAAGTGTAACTAATAAATACACAATACATATTTAATTAAAACTGTGGGTAAGAAAGAAATAGCTAATAACAGAGACATAATAATCCTAAACTAAAAATATTATCCAGCTGAAATCCAACACTGGACATCTGAACTTTTATCTGGCAGTCCTTTGTTTGATGGGAATCCTCTGACTCAGAGCCCAGGGTGTTCGTCATTGTGCTCTCCTGGAGAACA
>LZPO01017663.1:1108-13990 GCA_001675575.1 Neotoma lepida | reverse complement strand
TCCACCCTGTCCTCTGGCTGTCTCTTGGTTACAAACAGGCATCTTCACCTCTATCCTGAACATGTGATCTCTACACTCATGCAGTATATTTTTTTAAGATTTGTTATTGTGATTATTTTACTTATGAGATTATGTGAATGTGTGTACACATGAGTGCCAGTGCCCACAGAGCTCTGGAGAGTCATCAAGAGTGCAGTGAGAACACCTAACTAGACTGCTTCATGGGTAGAAAGAATGGTTTATTGGGGATCAAAAGAAAGGTTTATTGGGGACCTGTTGGGGGAAGTTTCTTGGTCCTGCCCGGGCTCACAGTCAAGACAAATCTCTCCTACCCACAGTCCCACGGTCCCTTATAAAATAATCACTCAGAGGCTTATATATTAATTACAAACTGTTTGGTCTACGGCTCAAGCTTCTTACTAGTTAGTTCTTTCATCTTAAATGAACCCATTTCTATTAATCTATGTATTGCCAAGTGGCTGTGGCATTACCAGTCTGTTAACATGTTGTTCTTTGGGTGGTGGGCTGGCGTCTGCCCTGACTCCACCTTCCTTCTCTCTGTGATATCCTGCCTGGCTCCATCCTGCCCTGCCATAGGCCAATGCAGCTTTATATATTAACCAATGGGAGCAACACATATTCACAGCATACAGAAAGACCATCCCACAGCAGGGACCAAACTCCCAGAGGCAGGGCAGAGAAAAGAGGACAATGGTAGAAAAACAAGCAGATTTTATATTGTGACAGGGCAAGACCATGCTGGGGTTCCTCCATCTTGAATTTTTACTGAGACTATTTTAGGCTTGACTAAAATTTGGTNTCCTTGATGAGAAGCTCTATGGAAAATTACTCAANTCTATTCTAGGAATCCGAGGTCAAGATTTCCCAGCTAACTTACCTTGGCTTCTGTAAAACTNTCTGCTTAGACAGGAACCCCCTCTAGCCAACTGCTTATCTTAGGTTGTTACACTGATTGCTTGCACAAAGCCCCCCTTGCAGCTACCAAGAGAGATGCCAGATATGGTGTTTGCCTTCAAAATCCCTGTGCTCTTGACATTTGTGCTACACTTGGGTTCCTGAATACCTGAATATAGTCCCAGCCAGCCATGATAAAGACTTTCAACTGGTTATAAACTATTTCTGAGTGGTCATCTCTGGTCATGACCCCACAACAGTATGACAGTAGGGTGGGTTCACAGGTTGTGCAGATTGATCTGGGACTGTGTAGTTGACCTTTGGGGAACATTAAGGTGATTCCTGGCAAACAGGAATCTGCCTTAGAAGATTTGCTTTTCTGGTAAACAGAAACCTACCTTTAGGCTAGTTAATCCAGTAAGGCCATTTTTCCCCTGGGTGGGGGGAGGGAGCACTTTGGACATAACAAAGAGGATGTCAGATTCTCTAGAGCTATAGGCAGTTAAAGGCTGTAGAACAGGTGTTATGGGAACTAAATTTGGGTCATCGCTAAGAGCAGTAAGCACTCTTAATCATTAAACCATCTCACAGAGCCCAGAACAGGGTCTAGAGAAATAAAGTCATTTACCAAAAGACTTCTTTATAAGAGACAGATTCACCTGCCCGTGATGCTTAGATGATTTTTATTTATATGCAAATGGTAAATTATTGTTTGAGTAAAAAGGACACTGATTTCATAACGTGGCTGCTTATTTGCTTCTTTTTATTTATTGTTTCCATGGAGATCTGGATTCCTTCTTTAGCAGTCCAGATTGAGGCAATCAGTGAATTTAGCATATGAGTCTTTCTGGCAGCAGGTAGAATGGCAGGTTGGTGGGGGGTGGGTCTTCTTGAACTTGGGCATGGTCTCCTTCAGTCACAATTACAATCAGTCTTCCAAACTCGAAAAAAAAACAGAAGTCTGGGGAGAGAGGAAAAAACAGATATGCCACATTCTTTCTTTTCCTTCCTCTATGCCTTGCTCTAGGTAAAGCTATAGCTAAAATGAGAGAAAACAGAATAATTATGTATTGCACTAAAACATTATATTCCTAAGTAATAAATTCAAGATTATTTAAATAAGAATTTCCATATTTTTTTCTTAAAACCTATAGATCAAAGCAATCAAAGAGATCTATTCAAGACCATATATTTTGATATTACATCACTTATACATTTGACATAAAATGAGAGCAGAGCATACATATTCAAAATTTTTGAAATAATGTTAAACGATTGTACTGTGTTTGTGTATTAGCACATTTCACAACCACTACAGTAGGATAATATCTGTTCGTGTGGGAAAATACCCATGCATACTAGGAAGAAAGACAGAAAAGTGTGTGAACAAGATAATTTTGATTCCATAAACTAAACATGCATACTGAGTTGTCCAGAGTAGTGATCGTGAGGTATGGGATGATATCTCTATGTGTGCCCACGTTTCTCTCGGCTGTCCAGGTTCTGGGAACTTAGCATGATCAGGAAGGAATATAATCTGGCAGACTGCATTCATTTTCTGTCTTAAGACATTATCACCAATTTAGTGGTTTAAGATAAACCAAATGTACTGTCTCACTTTTGGGGACAGGAGCCCAATGAGGGTCTCAGTGACCTACAATTAAGCTTTCGTCAGATTGTATAGTGTTGTGAAAATTCCAGTGGAAGATTATTTTCTAACCCATTTAAGGTCCCAGAAAGCCCTTGCTTTCCATGGTCATGACCCTTCCCCCCATCATCAAAACTCACAATACTGCATCATCTGGTACTTGCAACCTAGTCTCTTTTTCTGGAAACTTGTCAAAAGTTCCCAGAGGTTTAGAACTCTGCTGACCTTGGCTTGCCATGGGCAATCCAGGAAAATTTCCTATGTCTGAGTCCTTAGCTTACTCTTATCTATAAGTTCCAGGGACTAGAAAATGAGTATTTTAGAGGAATTGCCCTTTTGCCATACAAACAAATACTATGTTTTACTGGACTGAACTTTTCTTTTACTTCGGATTAATCGTACTCCATCTTGTATAATTTTTTTTTAACTTCTCACTCTTTTGCTTTTTAAAATAAAAAATTCAGCCCAACTCTAATTGATGTTGAATTAACCAAGTTAGTGTTCATTCTTTTGCTATTGGTTCTCTTATTTTAGAAAATACAATTAAAGTTTAAATGCTCTTACTTTATTTTTCCTGGAAATGTTTAAAGTTAAATTTTCTCTCTTNTTCATAAATACCATCATCTGGTTAACTTTTCTCCTAAACCTCCCTTTCTCTTGTGGTGGTTTAAATAAGAACGGCCCTCACAGGCTCATGCCTTTGAATGTTTACTAACCAGGGAGTGGAACTGTTTGAAAGAATTAGAAGTATTAGGAAGTGTGGACTTTTTGGAGGAAGTGTGTCACTGGGGTGGGCTTTGAGGTTTCAAGAGTCCAGAATCTCTCTCGCTCTGCCTACAGATCAGGATGTAGAACTCTCAGCTACTTCTCCAACACCATGTCTGCCTACACAAGGCCATGCTCCCCGTCATGATAATAATGGACTAACCTCCAAAACTTTAAGCAAACCCCCAGTTAAATGCTTTCTTTTATAAGAGTTGCCTTGGTCATGGTGTCTCTTCACAGCAACAGAACAATGACTAAGACACCTATCTATGGGTTACTCTTGTCTCATGTCTTATTAGAATGTGTTTTATTTAAGGACTTATTTTTATTTTGAATTATGTATACTTGTTTTGGGGGGGTATGCATGTGAGTGGAGGTGCCTGAAAAGGGTAGAGATAGTAGATCTTCTTGGATCTGGAATTATTATAGGCAGCTATAAGCCACCTGACATGCATTCTGGGAANCAAACTCAGGTCCTCTGGAAGAGCAGCACATGCTCTTAANGACTGAACCCTCTCTCTAGTTACAGTGTGTGTACTTGTGTTTTTAATACAAATGGTCATCCTTAAACTCATTATATGTTATTCTGATGGTGGAATCATGGGTTAACAATTCTTTATGACTTAGCGACACAATATTATTCCTTATGTTTTATTTTCTTATATGTATTTTCAATATTGACATGTATAATTTATTATTTTTTTTCTGTGAGAGAGAGTGAGTAACAAGCTGTCTTACCCATTGGAGATTGGAAAATACTTTGTTCCATTACAGAATTCCATGTTTTCATTTCCTTAATTAGCTCTTGGAAGATTTATTTTTTCTTTTTTATAGCCTGAGCCCTTTATTTCTCCTTTAAAAAATTTAGTGTTGAAATTATTATGGTGGATTTTGTAGGTTGGTTATCACCTGCTCATCTCTAAACATTTTCTAAACTATAATTTACCACTGAAACACTATTATTTCACAATGATGAACATATTGCGGATTTTATGTTTTGTTTTGTTTTAATTTACTTATTTGTGAAGGTAAGGGCAGTACCTGCAAGACACAGAGGACAACTTGCAGAAATTGGTTCTCTCCTTTCACCTTGTAGGTCCTAGGGATTAAACTCTGGTCATCAGGCTTGCTTAGTGGCAAGCTCCTTTACCTGATGAGACTTCTCACTAAGCCAATGTTTTGGTTTTATAAGTGTTCAGCTCTATTTGAAGGTCATGAGCTTCAATTCTGGAAATTTATCATCAATTATCAATTTATTGACAAAATTTATCAATGATGTCTCTTCCTCCATTTGCTCAGTTAGCATCAGTTTCAAGCTTTTCAATTGATCTTTTACAACCTTTATAATTAATTTTTTAAGTCAGTAAACAGTCAATTTCATTATGACATCTCCATGCACATGTGTCATTGTGCTTCTTCTTTATTTTCTTTCCCCACTGATTTTCCTTGTGTCCCCTTCCCTACTTCTTGCTGAACCCCTTCCTCCTCTTAAGTGGTTGAGTGGTCCCCTCTTATGGTTTCATATCTCATGTAACTCTCTTGTCTTCCCGTAAGAGTCCTTCAACTTCTCTTTGTTCCCTTTCTAGTTTCATTTTATATATATATATATGTATTTTGTTCTTTTTTGGCCTCTCTCTCCCTCTCTCTAGATTCCTTATATGAGAGAGAATGTGCAGAATTGTTCTCTCTTAACCTGGCTCATTTCACTGAGCATAGTAATTTCTAGTTCCATTCACTTCCTTCAGATGTCATGACTTCATTTTTCTTGATGGCTGAGTAAAATTCTGTTATATACATTTAGCACATTTCCTTTATCCATTCATCTGTTGCTGTACATCTTGGCTGGTTCTGTTTTTTGGCTATTGTGAACACTGCCTCAATACAGAGACACTTATACAATGATCGTTTACATTTTCCTTCATATTTTCATGTAGTCATTTCTGACCAGTATTGTAAGAAACATTCTCAATTGTGTCTAGTAAATTGTTCTTTCACATATGTTTTGCTTTTAAAGTAAATTATTACATCTTTAACTTTTCAAATTTCCACTCAGTCCTGTCTAAAATTTCCACTTAATTCTCTTTTGTCGTGTGCTCTTCTTTTTGCTATTCAATGCCTCTCCTTACTCACTGGCCAATCTTGTCTCTTCTTCACTTGGCTAGTTTTTCACATTACCCAGATGTTTCTTTTCCTCACTTTAATCTCTATTAATTTGCTTACCCTTATCCACAGCTGTAGCATTCTTTTTCTTCATTTCCATCCTGGAGCCCCATTATGTCCTGTACCAGCAATGCCTCCTCCTCAGGTAGTTATAATGCTTTTCAGCCAGCTGGAAATACAGCCCTGATGCACTTCTGGTATAGCTCAAGCCTTTCATCATGATTTATTCTTAATTTCTAAATTATTTTTAGTTTTTATTAGTTCTTTGAGAGTTTCTTACAACATGTTTGATCATATTCATTTTTCTGCTCCCTGACTCTTCCCAGAGCCACCCCGCTTCTCAACCTGACCACCTTTGTGTTCTTTTTAATTTTTATTTCTTTAGACCCAGTAAGACCGATATGTGGAGCTCAATATTCTTGCATGTATGGTCTTCCACTGGAGCACAGCCAATTTTTCAAGGGCTGCATTCTCAAACCAAATTCTTTCTTTCTTTTCCAGCTGCTAGCAATGCCAAATATCTTCACTCATGATGTTCAATAGGATTGCATCCTCAAATCCTATCTCAATGCCAGTCTTTAGACTTGCTTGGATTTGCATTATCAGGCCAAGAACCTATGACTGCATATGTTTAAGGCCAAGGGGAGAATCTCCTGCTATTCTCCTAAATGGGCACAGTATTAAACAAATTACTAATGACTTATCATAATACTATAGAGCAATGTATTATCTCTCAACCTTCACACAAGATCCTTCTATTTGCAGTAGATGGTGGTTAATACAGAGACCCACAACTAACCAAGATCCAGAGAATAAGAGAGCATCTAAACTATATCCCTTCCGCACAAGGCTCAGGGATCATTATGGGGAAAGTAAAGGAAAGAAAATAAGAGAGAGAAGCAGTGGATGACTACAGGGAAACTCTTGTCTGGACACATCAGAACTGCTTCATACATGAGCTCACAGCTGTTGTGATGACATGACATGAATATTCNTGCTCTTGCCCATAATCTCTGGAAACTGGGCAGTGTATGTCAGCTTCTGCATTAGCAAATCTGAAGGCCCCAGATGCTACCTATCCTGCAGAATGAAGTTCAATTCCAGTTCCTTGGTAGATCCAGACATTGTGCAAAGGAGTTGAAACCCACTCTTGAGTGTTGAATGTGGTCACTATGAGTCACGAGCAATGTAACAGGCCTTTTGACTTTTGATCTAAATATTACCCTCTTATTTTCGAATGTAGCTAAATCCTTCTAAGAATTATCTGTTCCANTTTTATATAGAGGTCTCATTATTTATGAAATATTTTACATGCACAGCACTGTGTAACCTACACACCAACGANNATAAATCATGAATTTTCTTTCAAGTGCTTCACTCCACGTTTGGTAGTATCCTTCACCTAGCTCTCCCTTCATGTTCTGAGTCTTCTTTTGTCAGCCACATGTAAGACTTTGCAGCAAACATTTACAAAGTAAGCCTGCTGCTTGTCCAAGATAGATGTGTTATCATCAGGCATAAAAGACTCCACAGCAGCTGTGCACGGGCCTTTCTTCTTTTAAATGCTGTCCATCTGAGAAAAAGAGCATATGTTTTCCACGACTTAAAAAAGAGGCTCAGAATGATGCTTTTATTCTGAGTCTTAAAAAAAAAGAAATGAAAAAAACTTCTCTTATTTAAAATGTGAGATTTCAATGTCACAACCTTGATTACAGTCAAACCAATGCAAAGGTGTGTATTTTTCACAGTAGGGTTCTGTAAAAGAGGAAGTATTTTTCTGCTAAGGGTGAGTAGGTGGAAAGAAGGACAAATAATATAAGTTTGAAAGAGTCAGAAATTAATAAATCACTATGCTAGTAACTCAATATCTGATGAACCCTAATTACCTCTGCAACAGGAACTGCCAGCCATGAGAATGTTTCCAGTCCCTGTCTCTTAGAAGTTCCCATTACAGTTTTCAGAGCAGCTTTCCAATCTGTCAGGTTCATCCAAGACAATTCAGAGCTGATTTTCATGTTGCTGTAAATGATTTTTTCAGTTGTCACAAACTCAAGAGACATAATAAGCTAGGTAATGTAGCTGCAAGGGTCCTAATTAAGGTGTTCTATGAAGTGACTTTTAAGCAAAGACAGTTTCTATATCATTACATTTTTATTTCCTTTGATTTTTCTGTAAGAAAAAAAAGGGGTGTGAGACAGTACATTAATATATGCTTTCAAATATTGAGAGGAAAAAAGTAGACTTATCTGGATTTGACAGACACAGAACAAATGAATTNAGAGGCAATTAAAAGGGTTGTCAACATTATTTGCAAAAAGGATGAGATCAGAAAAGGCAAAGTGTATAAAGGCATTTGAGTGACTAGTTGAGCATCTAGAATGTTTTGGCATATACCCTAAAACTTTGNTAGATTGTCATTTGCANTGATAATTGATGAACCTACCTTGGGTGCCATAGAAGTATGAGATGGACATTATTTTTCTAAGATCAAACAGTTCATAGGGAGCTCTGTGGAGATACAGAGTACAAGAATGTCAGCGTTATTGATGTCTACTCAGCCGTAAGTTCTTTTCTCCTACCATGACATCCTAGGGTGTGGCCAATCAGCCATGGCATAAATACTGGAATGATTTTTATTTTGATGAACCCAGTTTTCTAAACAAACAAACAAAATGCCCACAAAAACTCATTTATATTAATCTAAATAATTCTAGCTTTGTCCAATGCTCACAAATAGATGGATGNTGCCCTTTTTGGAGTAGTGCAAGTCAAATGGTGCTTAATGCTTGACACGTGTCAATACATCANTCAGGACAAATATTCTCTCGGTNCTTAGGATCCCAGCAAACACTTGCACATAGACTACAATAGGAAAGCAACATGAGCACAGAATGTGCAGGTCCATCTTAAGATCTGATTGTAAACCTGCTTCTTACATTCAGGGAGGATATTAGATAATAAGCTCATATGAATGTGGACTGCTGTTTGACCCCACTGCCTGCTCCCATCCATGTCTTAGGCAGCTCTTCATATCTGCTCTTTCCTCAGTTTCTTCCCTGAGCCCAGCTGGGGAAATCTGTGTGCTGTGAGTTGATTCCCTGTAGTCACTGCTCTGTGTGGGTCATTATGCCTCCATGACATTCTTTAGAGTCACATGACTGAATGCTATCTTCAGCCCAGAGACCCTTCAGAGAAAGAAAACACATTCACACACAGTGCTGCATTCTAACAAAAGATAACACATCACTGTTTATTTTATGTCTCTCCCTGGGAAGATGAAGATCTCACTTTGTATTTCACAATGTGACCTTACATTGTTAATATTGCATATCACAATATTACAATATATTATATTAGTTTGGAGTGATCACAAGACAAATATGGTCAGCAGCTACTGGTATTTTTTTTTTCCATAAACCGAGTAAGTGTAAACATGGTTGAAGGAATGTATTTAATAAAAGCAGCCTCTGTTCTGGAATGAGGAAAGCCGAGTTCTTGACATAACCTTTTGCTATGATCTTTCTGAGTTACCTCAGGCTTGGCAAAGAATCTACAAATCTTTTTGTTTGTTGACATGTTTGTTGAGATTGTCTTGATCATTAATTGATGTAGAAGGGTCTAGTGTGCTGTGGGTGACAGATGTTCCTGGACAGGTGAGCCTAGCCTATGTAAGTAAGCTAGCTAAGCAACATTCAGTGATGAAGACCACAAGCAGCATGTCTCCATAGTTTCTGCTTCAAGATCCTGCTTGAGTTCCTACTCTGACTTCCCTCAGTGATGAACTGTCATCTACAGGCTTAACTAAATCCTGTCTCTTCTAAGTTGCGTTTGGTCATCATACTTGTCAAGGCAACAGACTAAAACTAGAACAGGAGTTCAGATAGTAGAAATCTTGACCAACGTGTACAAAGCCCTGGGTTCAATACACAACAGTGCCTAAACAAGGCATTGGTGGCACACAACTTTTAATCCCGGAAGGTAAAAACAGGAGGAGCAGAAATCCAAGCTAATCTTTGGTTACATAGGAACTTAAAAGCTAACCTCATATATATGAGATTCTGTGCCCGCTCCATACCATCCCAAATGGAGGAATTTATTTTTTCAACACTAAAATTATTTATTAAACTTTCAATATAGTTGTCCATTTGGTAAAGGGATCAAACNAAGAATCAATACCTCAACCTAGGACCCTGCGAGTGATGTCAATTTATTTGAGACCCTGTTGAGAACTTCTGTAAGTGTAGTATTGCAGCACCCCTNCCCCATGATGCAATAGCTTTTGCAGATCTACACTGCAGAAAGACACTAACGTGCATGAGGGAACCCCATCTTCTCACTGGAGTACTGTTACAACAGATAGACACTGTACACACAAAATGCCTCAGTCANGTTCACAATCAAATTGAGTATCTGTTGGCAGACATTGGCACAGTCATAACNTTCCACAGTTCAAGAACAAAGGAATGTGGCCAATTTTATGTTTATGTCACCTCTGCACTATGTTTATGCACTAAAAAGAAAAAAAAATTGCTACAGGAAACATGTGGANCCAAAATATGTCTAGATATGCCTTTTTTTGTAATGAAGAAAGAGAAAAGAACAGAGTTAGAGTTTTAAGCCTAAAGCATGTTTTGAGCTAATTGAAATAATATGAAATCTATGGTATAGTAATAAGATAAGCCAGTGAACATAAACTGGTGTGTATAAGAATTCATATGTGTTTGATTTTATTACTTTTCTCTTTGCTATGACCAAATGCCTGACAGAAGCAACTTNAAGGAATTGGGATTATTTCAACTCATGGTTCCAGAAATCCAATCAATACAGGAAGGTACAGCTTGCTGATCTGCTCTACAGTGCCAGGCACACACAGTGACTCTTCTCACTTCCTAGAAAATCAGAAAGCAAAAGGCTAAAGACGAAACTAGAGAGACAGGAACCACCTTCAAGGCATAGGTCTAGCAATCTACTTCTGTCAGTTAGGTCTTAGTCTCCAAGGTTCCACACCCTCCCAAAACACCACTAACTCAGAACAACTGTTCAAAGGCAAGAGCTTGCAGGGGACATTTCACATTCAATCCACAACAGAGGCCCGTGTTATATTTCTACTGGGCTTTGCTGCATTAAATTGTGAAAGAGATGGACATATTTTTCTAGAAGACTCTTTGTGATACTCTTCCTGCTCAAGAAGTAAGATCTTCTGTCCTGTTCGTATTCCTGTCCAATCAGAAGAATCTAGTTGGGAACTATGTAACCCAGAGCTGTGATGAATGCCAGATGAAAGAAAAGAGACTAGGCATGGTCTTTAAGGATTAGCCAGGATTTGGGTGAATTGAAGAGGGAGGAACAAGAAAAACAGGTTAAACAGCCCTGCTCAGTCAACCCTGGGGATGACTAAGCAAGGCCCAGGATTCCTAGGGTGTTAGCTGGAGATAAGGATGCTTAACAGAGACCCAATTGTGAGGGCTTTGATGACTAAACTAAGGAATTTTGGAATTTTGCCATGAGCAGAGAAAAGCTCTAAGAAGTCATTCTTCACAATAGGCAGAGGAGGATATTCNCTNTCTATCTAGTTAACTATTCAGTGAGCTCNCTACCATTCAGTTCCTGCTGAGAATCTGTAATCTGGAGAAATGTACTGGACATCTTTTTGCCTGATTCTGAATGAAGAATGTATGTATGTGTGAACTGACGTGTCAAGACCAATTTATAAACCAGATGTCCATCATCTGCTCTGAGCTTCAGAATCAACTGACAGGGGGTACTTGGAAGATGATGGGTTAAAGGTCCAAGGTAAAAAGCTATAGTACATAAAAGAAATGAATGGGTGCTGAGGTTCAAAGACAGAGGAATAGCTTCAAGTAGAAAGAAGATCACAAAGAATTTGTAGAAAAAAAAGTTCAACTTCTCTTACAATCCCTGCCAGCTAGNGATAAAATATGAAAACCACTGCAATCTATTATATGTGTATAAAATTATCAAAAAATAAAACAGAAAAAATAATGTTTTAAATAATGACTATAACATGAGCTACATATGGAATTTTGATATTTCTGGTGATTGTGTATTGTGGTTTGTGCCCACCAAAACTCATCCCCAGAGNAAAGGTGGTAAGAGTTGATGGGCCCTTTAAGAGGTATTGTGGGACATGAGGGTGGCCACTGTCTGGCCTAATAGGGATGCAGATACTCATTGCAAGGGTGGGTCCTTAGAAGTTAGAGGATTTTCCTGGACTAGCTCTCTTCACTTGTATAATCCTCTCTGCTTGCACCTGCTTGCCTTTCTGCCTTTTCACCATGCATGAAGTAGCATGTACTGAGACTGTCAACATGAGTAGAACAGATACCAATGCTGTGTTCTAAGACTTCTAGACCCACATGCTAAATAAATACATTGTGTTAACAATTCATCTGGCTTCAAGCACTTTGCTACAGAAATAACAAAGTGAAATTTTTATGTTTCTTTTAAGTTTTCCAATTTAGTGGAGCATAAATTCTTAAGTTAAATAGCCAGGGTTTTTCTGAGTTCTCCTGATACCTTTTGCACTGCTCACACTCCAGGGGGTCAACCCATGGCTATTTTCATATAGATAGCACTCGTCAGACTTCTTGAGTTACTTGTTTTTAAGTAGAAGAAGTAGAGGATGTGAACTTGAGGGGAGGATGTATTGGGAGGACCTAGGGCACTTACATCAGGGAGGGTGGGATGGATATGTCATATTTCATTATATCCATGTTTGAAATTATCAAAAAAACAATTTAAAAAAGAAAACGGATTAAAACATATCAAAAAATCATCAAGTAAAGAAACCCCAGAAAACATCTTTTTCTTAGTATTTTATTTAACCTTATAATATGTAAATACTACAATATCAATTCGACCTGCAGATAAAACCAATTAATGATGAGGTATGTTATAGTCTTTGGAATNTGGTGTGTATTTCATATTAACCACTCAGCTCATTTCCTCTCAGCCAGAGATTGAGTGCTAACTGAGCCTAATGCGTTGGTTGCTATGTTGTTGGAAAGTGAAACTAGATCTGGCATGGACTGTGTGTGACAGAAAGAATTAGAGGCACCAAAACGGTAGGCTCCTAAGCTCAGCCATCTCAAGGATCAATGGTACAAGTGTTGTTCTGTTTGCATGAGTACCAGTTAGGTAGGTGAGTGCAAGTATGTGTATGTGTGGGTTCTTATGAGATGGTGGTGGTGGTGGCGGCTTCCTTGACTAGCTCTCTTGCTTGTTCTTTCAGCATACAATTGACATGTGCACACATGTATATATGCACAGACCTCCACTGTTTGCTTGATTCTTAATATTCTTTGAAATGAGAGCTGCTGATGGCATTTCCAGTCACTGTTCTCCATAAGAGTGCTTTACCATCATCTGCCAGA
>LZPO01017662.1:65624-76534 GCA_001675575.1 Neotoma lepida | reverse complement strand
GTGTTGTTCATCAGAAGGGAGGGAATTTTGATAAGCAAACAACTAGTACTAATACAGAGGAATTTAATTTGCTATGAGAAACAGCAAAGCCGTTTGGTAGTAGGTGACCAGGTACAGGAAAGGCTGTTTTCCATGAAGTGCCCATAGAGACCTTTCAATTTGATAACATCTAATCATAAACTGAAATAAAGCAGAAAACTGAGCTTGTGACTACCTGAACAGAGTGGCAGAGTGCAAAGCAAGAGCAGAAGCTTCGAGCTGAGAGTGTTTGGTTGATTTGAAAGGTGGCCAAGAAGCAGATGTGGCTGAAGTGCAGAGGAAAGTTTGTGGCAGCTAAGATGCTAGAGGACTTCTGCAGGGTCTTATCTCATGTGGCCTTTAGACTGTGTACACACTTCATGTTTTGTGCTGTACCAAGTGGGAAGCACAGAGAAGATGTCAATGTTCTGATTGTTTCCTTGGGGCAGTAAGAGAGTGTGGTAAGCACATTGAGATCCTCCACCCCACAGTCACAATCTCCACAATTTGTGATCCTTACCTCATATGGCAAAGGGGACTTTGACAATTTGATTAAACTGGGAATTTTGAGATGAGATTAACCTGGATTAATAGGGTAAATCTGATGTAATCTCAACAGCATTTATAAAAATGAATCAGAGCAGAATGAGGTCATGTGACCATAGCAACAAGAAATTTAGAGTGAGGCAAGGAAGATGAGCCAAGGAATGTAGGCAGCTTATAGGAACTATAAAACGTAAGGAATGGACTCTTTCTTTGGTGCCTGCAGAGTAATCCAGCTATAACAGCAAGCTTTAGTTTGGAGATAAATTTAGGACTTGAGACTTTCAGAACTATAAAAGAACAAATTCATGCTGTTTAAAGCACTAATATTGGTACCATTGCCACAACAAACCACTACCAGGAACAAAAGTACAAGATGGAAGGCCAACTAAAAATCCATAACCTTAAAATATGATAGCTTGTCATACTGTTAATAGTGGAGATAGCAAGAAGTCATAAAATTTAGAATTTACCTCCCAGGTTGAACTGACAGAGTTCACTAAAAAACTGGGTACAAAGTGGAAATTCAGCAGATGAATCAGGAATGCCTCTAATGACTTAGATCTGAGAAACTCCATCCATTCTNCATTTGACAGTGTTTCAATGGTGGCTAATTAAAAAAGAAATAGTTTTTGAGTATGCACTAAATTCCAGGTAATGTCTTACACAAGCAGATGTGGATCTTGATGGTTTCACTAAATTTACAATTCAATATAGAGCTTACCAAATATACCCAGCAGCAGAGTCAAGGTGATTATTAACTATGCTAAATTTCTTTATTGATTAATTTTGGTTTTTTGGCAATTTCATACATGTGCATAATGTAATCCAATTGTTCTTATCCTTTTGTATCTTTTTCTCTGAACTCTGTTAGCTACCATTTTCCCCAACAAATCTCTTTCCACATTCATGATTTTGTTTTGTTGACCACTAAGTTTAGTTATCCATTAGAGCACTGGTTCCTAAACCTGTGGGTCATGACTCCCAGAGTCACACATCAGCTATCCTGCATACCAGATATTTACATAATGTTTCATAACAGTAGCAAAATTAAAGTTATGAAGTAGCAACAAAATAATTTTGTGGTTGGGGGTCACCACAACCTAAGAAACTATAACAAAGGGTGCAGCATTAGGAAGGTTGAGAACCACTGCTGTAGAGCCTGGTGGGCTTCAACAGTATGTACATTACTGAAGACAATGACTTGCCCTTTTGTGACTCTGTCAGTAGCCAATGGTTCAGCAGAAAGGGCTGAGGAACCATGCCATCTTTCCAGGTCATGTTTGACTACTGACAAAGCCAGTCTTGTGTAGNTCAGTGCCAGTAAAATTGCAGCTTTTACGAGTTTGTGATTACAAAGCCTGTGTTATGGCTAAAGATGACATTTTATAGCTCCTTTCTCTATCTTCCTACTCTTACATTCCTTACATATACTCTTCTGTGATATTTCTTAGCAGAGAGGTTGGTGTAAATATCTTGTTTAGGAATGAGCCCTCAACAGCCTTTTATTCTTAGCTTCTTAAATAGCCATGAGTCCGAATTCACCATCATTTACTACAAATGAAGGCTTCTCTGGTTTAGAGTGAGAATGGGATTTTTCTACAGGTATAAACACAAATCTTTACAAGGCAGTTTGAAACTATGTCTATTTAGCTAAGGAGCAATAAATTCTTCCTGAGAAAGTATGCCCTCAAGTACTTTTTTATAAACTAAATTACTTATTTTATTATACAGGTATAAGTGTTTTGTCTTCATGTATGCAAGTTTACCACCTGTATGTCTGCTACCCATAGAAGCCAGAATAAAGCATAAGATTCCCTAGAATTGGAGTTATGGATAGTTGTAAACTACCATGTGGGTGCTGGAAACTGAATCTGGGTCCTCTGTGAGATCAAGTACTCTTAACCACTGAGCTGTCTTTCTAACCCTCAACACATAGATTTTTAACAATGTTTAAAGTATTAGGTTTGGACTTTTCTGTGGTGGAGCCATAGGCCTCATAATCATTATGACACTATTTCTCAGGTGAACATATTTTGTGAGTTAGTAGTGCATTTTGTATGGTTCACAGTTAGTTAGGATCATTGAACTCCAACCCCACCCCCTGCTGCTTAGCTATTTATATAACATCTTCCAGGACCCTGAAAGTTAGCTGATAGAGAGTAAGATTCCAGCTTGGTTTNTCTGCATCTTACATCCAAATTGTGTGGTGTCTTTAGCATTAGAGTCTTATCATCCAATTCTTGTGGCAATCAAGAAGAATGGCAAGAATCTGTAATATTTTGGGGCCCTCTGGAGCCTCCTGACCTACAACTTTTATGAGGATATTTCACAGCTGGCATTGGGATTTTTGTATAATGTTTTATTGCTTCTAGGACTGGTATTGCATAGTAGCGAAGGGTACCTTACTCAAACTCTCTCTTATGATTTGTAATGGTTTAAAGGTTATAGGTGTCCATGTAGCTTTTTCATTCATCTTTATTGTGGTTAACTCCCTTTGCCCTTTCATCACCCCCCCACCTCCTTACTCTCTCCCAGTTTAAAGCTTTCTACGCCAGCATCCCCCCTCTACTTCATTTTTATCTTTCTTCTTCTCTCCCCTTCCTTAAAAGCACTCTTCATTGTCCCCTTTCTAGTTGCCCAGCTTCCAGGAGTACTCTAAACTAAATACACAAAACTAGAGTCAAGCTAGGATCCACATGTGAGACAGATATGACCTTGCCTTTCTCTTCCAAGGTTATCTCATTCAGTAATATATTTTTCCATTCCTTTGAGTTATCTGTAAATTTCATAATTTTACGTTTTTATGGTTCAATGCATTTCCACTCTGTGTGTGTGTGTGTGTGTGTGTGTGTGTATCACATATCACATTTTTATTATCCATTCATCAGGTGATGTACATCTAGGCTGATTCAATTTCTAGCTATTGTTAATAGAGAAATACCAAACATGGGAGAGCAAGTATCTTTGTTGCAGGATATGAATTCTTTGGGTATNTGCCCAGGAGCAGTATGGCTGGGTCATATGCTAGGTTCTTTTCCTGTTGTTTTGAGTAATATCCAGACTGATTAGCAAATGGATGTACTTGTTTACAATCCTACCAGAGTGTATTGGGTTCTAATTTTCATGCCTCCATATCAGCCATTGTTATTATTTATCTTCTTTTCTGCTTTTCACTTTGTTTACCTTCTCTACTTACACTACAAATATACTTGAAATGTTTAAAGCAACACACATATTTTTATCACTAATTAATTGGCTATAAAAGCTGAGCCAAGACCTCTACCTAACTAGCACAATGGAAGCATATTTTATTCCAAAATTACTATGGTACTTCATAGCTTAGTCTAAAACAGTAAAGGAAACAAAACATTATTTTCAAAACATCACTAGAATGTTGATTAAAAAATGCTAATATATACACTAATGAGTGTAATACCAAAGAATTGAGCTTCAAATACAATTTTATCTTAGCCTTCCAATCCCGGACCATTCTTCTATCACACTAAATGTACTTTCTCACGTTAGCTAATTGATAGGTCACTAGGCAAGTACCCAAAAGTAAGACCAAACAAAGTAGTTGGTTATCCTCATCAGAATTGTGCCACTATTTCACAGGTGGACACATCTTGCCTAGCAGTTCTTGTATGGCTGGAAGAAAATTTTTTTTGTGTCTCGCCCAGGCTCCCATGGCCTCTCCGACCCAAGTAAACACACAGAGAATTATATCATTTACAAACTTATGGTCTTCCCACTAGCTAGCTCTTACGTCTTAAATTAGCTCATTTTTATGAATCTGTACTTTGCCACGTGGCTCGGGGCTTACTGGTATCTTTATATCTTTTTTTTTCTGGTGGCNGCTAGCAGCATCTGCTCAGCTCTGTTTTTTACTTCCTCTCTTTCTAGTTAGAATGTCCCGCCTAACCTTATTTTGTTTCACCATTGGCCAACAGTTTTATTTATGAACCAATCAGAGCAACACATTTTCACATCATGCAGAACATCAGCCATCATTTCCCCTTTTCTTTCTATTTAAAAGGAAGGTTTTAACATTAACATAGTAAAATTACATAAAACAACACAGTTATCAAACCAGAATTACAGTTACAATATCTAGTCTATTTATATTTTGTAAAATTAAAGAAAATATCCTATCATCTATCCTATATTTGTGAGTCTAAAGTTTTATATCTAATTTATCTTTTATCATAACTAGGAAACTATAGCTATCTAGTCTTCAACCACATCAAAGACCTCAGCAAGATATAATATTACCTAAATAAACAGGAAGAGCATTGTAAGCAACTTACAAAAATCTAGAATGACAGAGACAGTTGTCTGTCTGGGCTGTCACCCAAAGTTCCTTTGTATCATTGGGGGCATCCATCTTCAGCCTATAAGCCAAGAGTTTTTTTAGTCATTTTTCTCTGTGTCCTGTAGAATGTCTAGCAGTTTCCTCTGCAAAGCAGGAACCTGAAGGACCATCTCATCTTGTAAAGTTTAGTGNTCACCTTTTTATGGGTCCTGAATGTCCAGTCAATATAACATTTTTCAAGCAGTCCAGGCAAGAACAGTTTCTTGCCTAAATGGCTATTTTTGTCAAAAAGATAAACTCCATATGGAGTATCTTCGATGCCCATCTTTCTCTTTAAAGTAAATCAGTGCTGCCAGGAGCAGATGTGTCTCACTGTCCAGAAAGTTTTTAGAACATTTTAAATGCCATATTCTGTAGGTCTTTGAAGTGTTTGAAGATTACTTACCTAATTGAAATATGTCTATGTATATCTAGAAAACTTAACTAACATGACTATAAGTGTGACTATCATATAAGACTAATTATTAATCTGTATTTCTTAATTATCCATTATAATTTGAATGAGTTAAACAAACATAATACCTTAAACAAGAGTAGACACACATATATATACAGTATAGCAAGATTAACTTTAAATTTGTATCAATAAACTAAAATCTATACTAATGTAAAACATTTTAAACAAGTTGTTTTTTAAAAGTAGGTTCAACAATCTACCCTTTTATCCTATCATATCTATATCCTATATTTCTATATCATATCCCCCTTTCTTCTTTTAGAAAGATATTGACTATGACCAATAACAATTTGTAACCAACAACCTAAACAAAGACAAACATCCATAATCCATTTTTTGGGAATGTGAGCATAGTTTTCTAGGCTACTTCCTGCTGCTAGGGGGCATTGGTAGTCTTATAGGGGTCTTGAGAAAATTTGAGATAATGGTTAAGTCCTAGGAAGACCAGCTATAACCTTGTTGATAGGTACCATCTATTAAGGCATAATTGTTCCATCTTAACCTGGAACAAATCCATAGCCTCTTGCTTCCTGTGAAAACAAAAGCAGAGCCTCTTTTCCAAAGCAACATATTTTTAGTCATGAATTTTGAAATTGAGATATTTTTAAAATATACATATTGATTTAACTCAGTAGCTTTTACAATCAAATGTCTCTGCAGTTAAAAATCCCAAAGACAATATAATCTAGATTCTCTGTGTAATATCCATTGTTACATGGCTTATAATATTACTTTTACTGTCTCTTTAAAGACTTTATTTTTAAAACTATTTCTTTATATAACGGCATATATTTTTTTCAAGCCTACATATATTTTTTTTTACATAATGTAAACCATTTAGAGGATTATTTAATCTGAATCTGTCTTATTTTGAATCTATAATCCTTTTTTAGCCAGGAAAGATTTTAAACTGTTAAACTGCATGGCTAGGTCCAACAGCCTTGGCTGCTGACTCCACCCACCTCAGCTTTTCAACATGGTGGGGGTACCCAGAAGAGTCATGCTTACCCCACCAACTCTGGGGTCCATGCTGCCATCAGGGTAGTGTTCAGCTGGCCCATAAACCCTTTTTGTCTGTATGAGTGAAAGTTAAATCCACCATGCCACTGCGCAGCTTGCAGACACCACTGTGTACTGCGGCCAGAATCTGCCATGCTGCTTAGCTCAAGCCCACACNCCATAAGGTCAAGTCCACACATCACAGCATCTCTGTACCCTGGAGTCTCTATATCTTGGCCCATATGAGACATGAAGTAGAAAGCTGTTCTTAGTTCAATTTTAGAATTTTTTTTTAAGTTCTCTCAAGTTTTAGGTGGGAAATCTTGCCCCATGTTGGGTGCCATTTGTAAGAAAAAAANTTTTTTGTGTCTCACCTGGGCTCCTGCAGCCGTTCAGACCCAAGTAAACACACAGAGAATTATATCATTTACAAACTTATGGCCTAATGGCTCAGGCTTTCCATTAGCTAGCTCTTACATCTTAAATTAACCCATTTTTATGAATCTGTACTTTGCCANGTGGCTCGGGGCTTACCGATATCTTTATATCTTTTTTTTTTCCTGGTGGCAGCTAGCAGCATCTGCTCAGCTCTGTTTTTTACTTCCTCTCTCTCTAGTTAGAATGTCCTGCCTAACCTTATTTTGTCTCACCATTGGCCAACAGTTTTATTTATCAACCAATCAGAGCAACACATTTTCACAGCATACAGAATATCACCCATCATATGGTAGTTCTTAGGGTCCATGGATACTTAGGCTTGTTGATATCTTTTCTCCATTAGCAACCTGCATGGCACTTTCCAGGAATATGAAAGCTAGCCAATAAAAGAAAGCTCATACTAACTTGGTTTGTTCATGTCTTACTNCCAACTTATTGAGTATCTTCAGCAATAAGGTTTTGTCATCTAGTTCTGGTAGAACTGAAGCAGGGCACTCTAAACTCCAGTTTTCTTCCCCATGGCTACAAAATACATAAATGAACATTTTGACAAGACAGTTTTTTCTTTTTTAAAAGAATATTTTGAAATTTTCATTGAGAACTTCACACATATATACAATATATTTTGATCATTCTACCCCCATGTTCCATATATATCTCCCTCTTGGAAACCCCCTCATCACATCCAACTAACCATGTCATGCCCTCTTACTTAGTTTGTAAATAGCCAAGTGAGTTCATTTAGTGCAAACATATGCACATGGGTAAGAGGCTGTCTACTGGAAGACAGACAACCTACCAGTAGTCATACCCATAAAGAAAAAAATGGCTTTCTTTCCTCAGCAACCATTAACTACCAATAGATCCTCAGCTAGAGACAGGGCCTAATAGTCGCCTCCCCAGTCAATCTGTGTTAGAATTTTCACAGGCTTGTCTTGTGAAGATAACTACAGATGCTGTGAGCCTGTGAGTATAATGGCCATGCATGCCTAGAAGGCAACATTTCACAGAACTCTTCCCCATCCTCTGGTCCCTGCCTCTGGTACTTGGGTCAACAGGGTTGACATTCCCTGTACTTTGACCAGTTTAGAGATTCTGTATCAACCCCGGCTCACTGCAAAAAGAAATTTCTCAGATCAAGTTTGAGAATAATGTCAAACTATGGACATAAGTATGACTCTTTAGAAGTCAATTTAACAACATGGCCATTTAGCAAAACAATTAGTAGGTTCCTTCCTAGAGGCTATAATCCCTCAACCAAGGGATATTTTTTATAAAGAAATTTTTTTTATTCATTTTACATACTGATCAAAGATTCCCCTCTTCCCTGCTCCCACCCCTCCAGCCTCCCCCTCCCAATCACCCCCCATTCCCTCCTGCAAGAATGTAAGGCCTCCCATGGGGAGATACATTTAGTAGAGGCGAGTCCCCTGCCTCAAAACTGTGTGAGGTGTCCCATCATAGGCAGTGGGCTCCAAAAAGCCTGCTCATGCACCAGGGATGGATTCTGATCCTACTGCCAGGGGGCCCTTAAGCAGATTAAGCTACACAACTGTCTTGCTATGCAGAGGGCCTAGCCCAGTCCCATTCAGGCTCCNCAGCTNTTGATCCAAATTTCATGAGTTCCCACTAGTTTAGTTTGGTTGTCTCTGCAGTTTTCCTCATTATGATCTTGATGACCTTGCTCATAGAATCCCTCTTCTCTCTCTTTGACTGGACTCTTGGAACTCAGCCTGGTCTTTGGCTGTGGACCTCTGCATCTGCTTCTATTTGTTACTGGAGAAAGGCTCTATATGGTGACAGTTAGGGTATTCACTGATCTGATGACTGGGGTAAGCCAGTTCAGTTCAGGCACCCTCTCCACTATTTCTATTAGTCTAAGCTGGGATCATCCTTGGGGATTCCTGGGAACTTCTCTAGCACCGGATTTCTCTCTATCTCCATGATGCCTCCCTCTATTATGGTATGTCTTTCATTGCTCTCCCACTCCATCCCTGTTCCAGCTCAACCATCTTGTTCCCTTATGTTTTCATCTCCCATACCCTATCCTCCATTGCCTACCCCTCATGAGTTTACTCATGGAGATCT
The DNA here is from genome assembly GCA_001675575.1 of Neotoma lepida. Classification (NCBI taxonomy): domain Eukaryota; kingdom Metazoa; phylum Chordata; class Mammalia; order Rodentia; family Cricetidae; genus Neotoma; species Neotoma lepida. Next base: position 67,616 of record LZPO01017662.1, on the reverse strand, counting down.
CATCTATTTCCCCTTCCCAGGGCAATCCATGCATCTCTCTCTGGGCCCTCCTAGTTAGCTAGCTTCTCTGGAGGTGTGGGTTGTCATCCTCAACCAATGGATTTTTGACCAAGTTTACCTGACATGGATTCCTTCCCATGGAGTAGGCCCCAAACCAATCAGGCTCTTATAGTTACCTCAATAAAAGCCCTTCATCTGTTGCACTCATTAGCACATCTTGATTGGCAAGTCAATATTTCAGCATGCAGTGTCAAACTCTGAGAAGCACCATTGATGTCTTTTCTCCCCTAATGGCATGCATAGTGCTTCCCAGTACTATGAAGGTTCAGCAGCAGATATGAACTTTCTCAGTCAATTTGTGATTCATTTTTTTACATCCTATAACTAAACTATGTGGTTTCTTCAGCAATAGGGTCTTAATTATAGCATGCAAGGAAATAGCCTATGTTGTTTGGGGAACTCCAGGGCCTTCCTAACCAATGACTTGTTGGTGAATATGTAGGCCAATTCTATCCCCTAGCTACTGTAAATAGAGCAACAATTAATATGGTTGAGCAAGTATCTTTGTAGAAGGATATGGAGTCCTTTGGATATATTTCCAAGAGTGACATAGTATGGTCATATAGTAGTTTTACATCTAGATTTTAAAGAAAATTCCAGACTAATTTTCATAGTGGCNTCACCAATTAACACTCCCAACAACAGTGGCTAAAGGATCCCTTTCCCTGACAGTCTTAGGAGCATTTGTTGTGTATTCTTGATGAGGCATTTCTGACTGGGGTGTGATGTCATCATAAAATAGGTTTTTAAAAAATGTCCTCAGTTGCTAAACATTTTTACAAGTGTTTGCTAGACATTTTTATTTTTTGAGAGCTCCCTTTTTGAACCACATAGCCCATTTTTCATTGGATTGATTAGTTTAGGGTGCTCAGTTTTTTAAGTTGCATGTATATTCTAGACAGTAATACTTGTTCTGAGGTATAGATGCCTAAGCTTTTCCTTCACTCTTCCTACTGCCTTTTCACTCAATTGATGAGTTCTTTCATTTTCCAAAGANTTTTAATTTCATGTCATCCCACACACCAATTGTTGATCTTATTTCCTCTCCTATTCAGAATATCCGTACTTTATGTTGAAATGCACATGATCCATTTGCAATTGATTTTTCTGCTGGGTGAGATACAGTGATCGAGTTTTATTCTACTACGTGGTGACATCCAGTTTTTTCAGCATTATTTATTGAAGATGCTGTCTTCAGAGTATACTTAAAAAAGGCATCTTAAAAAAAAGCAAGTAGCTGGAGTTGTGTGGACTTACATGTGGGTTCTGTTCTATTCTATTGACCTCTGTATCTGTTTTTGTGCCAGTATCATGGTGTTTTTGATACTACAGATTGNTACAATATCTTGAAATCAGGTATGGTTATACCTCCCACAGTATTCTTTCTGTTCAGGATTATTTCTGGCTATCTTTGGTCTTTTATGCTTCCATATAATTTTTTTTCTGCCTGTGAAAATGACGCTATAATTTTATTGAGATTTCACTAAAACCGTTGGTTGCTTTTAGTAGGATGGACATTTTACAAGATTAATTCTTCTGATTCATGAGCATGAGAGTCTTTGCACCTTCTACTGTCTTTATCTTTAGTGTCTTAAAATTTTCATTAAGGAGGTCCTTTGTTTCCTTGCCAAGTTTACTTCCAAGTATTTTATTTTATGTTTTTGTAGCTACTGTGAATGGATTGTTTCTCTAATTTCTTTCTGAGTCTGTCTAAAGCCATGAATCCCAACCTTATTTTATTTATAAGTTAATTATCTAATGTATTTCATTTAGTGAAACAAAGCTGATTAATACTGTACCTGACAGAGAGATTGTAGTGATTGTATTATGTCCCCCAAAATATTGTGTACCCTAATAAAACTTATTTGGGGTCAGAGAACAGAACAGCCACTAGATTAAACATAGAGGTTAGGCAGTGGTAGCACACGCCTT
>LZPO01017662.1:45316-63881 GCA_001675575.1 Neotoma lepida | reverse complement strand
TCATTTATATTTGAAATTTGTGCTAAGTTCTACTTTTAACACATACAATGAAAGTAGCAAGACAACTGTTTCAAAGTGCTGTGTTTAAAATTCTTATATCATTAAAGTACTTACTAAAGGATAGATAGAATTACTGAAGGAAGCAATTTGAGAAGCTAAAATGATCTTTGTTGAAGATATTTTAAAAACAGAAAAGAACTTTGGATTAAGTCAAAATTTTTCTGAATATTCCTTGTAAAAATGGATTTGGTGACTTGTATTTACTCAGATAATGTGGTAGGAAAATCGTATTTATAATGATGCTTTGTCAGCAACAACACAGTTGTTTAATGCTAAAATTAAATGAAGGAATTTAGAGCTCCTTTTCGAGTCAAAGTAGATAAAACATTTGAAGAAGCTGAGATGTAATTATTTAAACATAAGCTTGCATGTAAAAGAGAAATAGTCATTTTACTAGGTTTCTTTTTCACACTGATTTTATGTGACAAAAGAATTGGTTTCATCATTATTTACACCTATCCTTTCTATTCTTTAAATGTATTAAATAGTGTTGAAAATGACTGTAGCATTTTTACAGGAGGCAGAAAGTAAAAGAACATCCATTCAGGTTAAGTTTTATGTTTTCTGATGACAATAAGATGTACATTTGTATATTTTAGAAAATAATGTGGTTTCTTGCCATGAAGGTTGCTTGCCACAAAGTTCAAATGACCACGTAGGAATTCTCATTGAGAACTTACTGTATGCAAACATATGAGCTGTGGATTGATTCTCACTTAATAACCAGACCACCAACTTTGCAAGTGCCATTAGNTACAACACAATCTTGTACACTATGTAAAACCATCATGATTTCTTTCTGGTGTGTTTTAGACCATCTATGGAAGGCTTATGGGAACGTCTTTCTGATAATGTGTTGCTCTGATTGGTTGATAAATAAAGCTGTTTGGCCAATGGTGAGGCAGAATAAGGTTAGGTGGGACATTTGAACTAGCAGGAGAAAAGCAGAAAGCAGAGCAGGACCAGACACCATTCTGCCATCTAGAGAACAACATGTGATGACACACAGGTAAAGCCATGTGGAACACGTGGCAACACAGATTTATAAAATGGATTAATTTAAGATGTAAGAGCTAGCTAGCGAAAAGCCTGCTTATAAAATGGATTAATTTAAGATGTAAGAGCTAGCTAGCGAAAAGCCTGCCACAGCCATAGTTTAAAAATGATATAAGCCTCTGTGTGTTTAATTGGGTCTAAGCGACCGCGGGAGCCAGGTGGGACTGGACAAACATTCATCTACAGAAGGCTCAGAAAGAGCACATATTATTTCACACTTGCATGTCAAGTTGATGGAAAAAGTGGGCATGCTGAAATGCTTTCAGAGTTACAATTCAAGTGAGAAACTCAACTGCATATTAAATTCATGGATGAACAATGGAACCTTGAAAGCCATAATTTCAAAGTTTTATTTCTACAAGTATTGGCATATGACACCAAATTATTAAGTCTAGTGTAATATAAAATTGAATAATAAGAGATTTATATAAGGATAAGAAGGCTTTGTGCAGATTGAGAAAAACTGCAGATGGCATTCATAATGTAGTAGTCTATCTTCCAAAGTATAAACTGAACAATAGTTTTTTAATAGAACCCCTGATCTAATTTCCATGATAATTTGCACACATGATGTCCTTATATAACAGGACATTGACAAGAAAGTACTGGATATAGAAATATTTTTAGATAGCCAATGGATAATTTGTTAGGTTTCACTTATGGTATATGTGCATAATATTTCAGCATGAAAGGTACACTAATATCATTTTTTTTGCCCTTAAGGCCCATTTGTATATCCAGTGAGACCATCAGAGAGAATTAATTTTTTGTCTGTGAGTGGTTGTCAATTGAAGATAGTTTTGGGGTAAAGGATGGGGGTTGTGTCCCCTTTTCCTCTCAGGGTAGGATCCCATCTGGTACAGACCTGTGCAGACCCTGGGCATGTTACCACAGTCATTGTGAGCTCAAATGTGATATTTGTAAATATATTTTTATATTTGGTTTGCCAATATTTTATTGAATACTTTTGTATCAATGTTCATGAGGGAGATTGGTCTGTGACTCTCTTTCTTTGTTGCATCTTTGTGTGGTTTGGGTATCAGAGTGACTGTAGCCTCATAAAAAGAGTTTGGTAATGTTCCTTCTGTTTCTATTGTGTGGAACAAATTAAGAGTATTGGAATTAGCTCTTCTTTGAAAATTTGGTAGAATTATGTACTGAAACCATCTGGACATGGCCTTTTTTTTGGTTGGGAGATTTTTAATGACTGTTCCTATTTCCTTAGGGGTTATCGGTCTATTTAAATTGTTTATCTGGTCTTGATTTAACTTCAGTATGTCGTATCTATCGAGAAAATTGTCCATTTCTTTCATATTTTCCAATTTTGTAGAGTACAGATTTTTGAAGTATGACCTGATGATTCTCTGGATTTCCTAGTTGTCTGTTGTTATGTCTCCCTTTTCATTTCTGATTTTGTTAATTTGGATGTTCTCTCTCTGCCTTTTGGTTAATTTGGAAAGAGGCTTGTCTATCTTGTTGATTTTTTTCAAAGAATCAACTCTTTGTTTTATTGATTCTTTGCATCATTTTTGTTGTTATTTGTTTCTATTTTATTAAGTTTAGCCTTGAGTTTGATTATTTCTTGCTGTCTTCTCCTTTTGCATGTGATTTCTTTCTTTCTCTCTCTTTCTTTCTTTCTTTTTTCTTTTTTTAAAGACAGGGTTCTCTGTCTGTAGTCTTGGCTGCCCTGGAACATGCTTTCTCTGTAGACTAGGATGGCTTTGAACTCATAGAGATCCATCTACCTCTACTTCTTGAGTGCTGAGATTAAAGGTGTGTACCACCACTGCCTGGTCCACATGTTCTAGAGCTGTCATGTATGCTTTTAAGTTACATGATACCTCTCCAAAATTTTTATGTAGGTACTTAGTGACATGAACTTGCCTTTTAGAATGACATTCATTGTGTTCCATAGTTCAGGTATGTTGTGTTTCATTTTCATTAAATTCTAGAAAGTTTTTTTTTCTAATTTCTGTCTTGATGCATTTTTCATTCAGTAGTATTTGTTCAGTTTCCATGAGTTTGTACCCTTTCTGTTGTTTCTGTTGTTGTTATTCAGCTTTACTCTGGGGTCCTTAGACCAGTGCAGGGTAGCTATTATTTCAGTTTTCTTGTATCTGTTAGACTTGATCTGTGTCAGATCAATTTTGGAGAAAGTTCCATGAGGTGCAGTGAAGAAAGTATTTTCTTTTGTGTTTGGGTGAAATCTTTTATAGATATCTGTTAGGTTCCATTTAGGTCATGACATCATTTAGATCCAGAATTTCTCTGTTTAGTTTTTGTCTGAATTACCTCTCTATTGGCAAGAGTTAGGTACTGAAGTCACCCACTTTTACTATGTGGATGTCTATATGTGATTTCAGATGCAGTAGTGTTTCTTTGATTAACTTACGCACCTCTGTGTTTGGTGCATAATGTTTAGAACTGCAATATCTTCTTGGTGGATTATTTTCCCTTTCATGATTATGTATTGTCCTTTCCTGTCTCTTCTGACTTAATTTTGGTTTGAAGTATATATTATCAGATATTAAAATGGCTAAACCAGCTTGCTTCTTGGGTCTATTTACTTGGAATACTTTTTTGCACCCTTTTCCCTGAGGCAATGCCTATCTTTGATATAAAAATGTGTTTCTTGGATGCAAAAGAAGGATAGATCCTGTTTCTGCGTCCATTATTTTAGTCTGTGTCTTTTTATTGGGGAATTGAGACCATTGATGTTTCAAGTCAAGTGGATCAAAGACTTCAACAGAAAACCAGAATCACTGAACCAGATAGAAGAGAAAGTGAGGAATAGCCTTGAGTGAGTTGGCACAGGTGACAATTTCCTGAACAGAATACAATAACACAGATACTACAATCAACAGTTAATAAATGATACTTCATGAAACTGAAAAGCTTTTGTAAGGCAAAGGACACAATCAATAGGACAAAATGGCAGCTTACAGAATGGAAAAAGATCTTCACCAAATCCACATCCAACAGAGGGCTGATCTCCAAAATACATAAAGAAATCAAAAAACAAGGCATCAAAAAACTAAATAATCCAATTAAAAATGAGATATAGAAGCCCCAGCAGCTGGCCAATAGGTGAGAGACATGTGGGCAGGCTGCACCAACACCCCTGACACTCAATGAACCCTGTGTCCTCTATAACCTATGATCCACTCTGCCACCCAAACACACAGAATCCATCATTCTCCCCTTGGCCAACCATCCACTGCAATATCAGCAGTCCCTATATAAACACCACCTGCTCCAGTTGGAAGAATAGCAACTCCTATTGGCATAAGTACCACTCACTCAAGCACCACCTACACCAGTTGGAAGGACAGCAGACCCTATAGGCACAACCACCACCTACACCAGTTACAAGAATAATCTCCATTAGCATAGGCACAACCCATACCAGTAGGAAGAACAGACTCCATAGGCACAAGTAAATCCCATACAAGCTAGAAGAAGTGGAGGATACACTGTATTTAGCCACCCAAATCCCCACAAACCTCAGCTGAGACAACCCTACTGGACCTGAAGATCAGCCAACCACAATAACCCTTGCCGATTAAGCCCAAAAGACAATAAAGGAACAAAAGACCCATCCAACAAAGACANCACAAGAATCAACACCTATAACTAACTATCCAAAACCTAGATGGGTAAATGTCAGTATAAGAATCCACGCAAGAACATAAAGTGTAATATGGCACNACCAGAACCTAGTGGTCCTCCAACAGCTAGACCCGAACATCCCAATACAAATGAAGTGGAAGAAAATGACCTTAAAAATGACCTCATGAAGATTATAGAGGCCTTTAAGGAGGAAATTAAAATTTTCCTTAAAGAAATCGAAGAAAAGACCAACAGAAAATTGGAAGAAATTAATAAATTCATAAAGAAAGCCAAGAAAAAAAAACAATCAGACAAGTGAAGGAAGCAGTTCAAGACTTGAAAATAGAAATAGAGGAAATAAAGAAAACACAAACCAAGGGAATTATGAAAATGGAAAATCTGGGTAAAAGAACAGGAACTATAGATGCAAGCATACCCAACNGAATGTAAGAGATGGAGGAATCTTAGGTGATGAAGAAACAATAGAAGGAACCGATTCATTGGTCGAGAAAAAATGCTAAATGCAAAAAATTCTTAACACATTTTGTATTAAGAATAATAATTATCCTTAAGAATAATAGGGATAGAAGAATGAGAAGAATTACAGCTCAAAGGCACAAAAACATATATTCAACAAATCATAGAAGAAAACTTTCCTAACCTAAAGAAGGACATGCCTATGAAGGTACAAGAAGCTTACAGAACACCAAATAGACTGGCCCCCCAAAAAGTCCTCTCACCACATAATAATCAAATCATTAAACATACAGAATAAAGAAAGACTCTTAAGAGTTACAAAGGAAACAGGCCAAGTAGCATATAAAGGCAGCGCTATCAGAATTACCTCTCACTTCTCAATGGAGACTCAAAAAGCCAGAAAGCCTTGGGCAGACATTTTGCAGACACTAAGAGACCATGGATGCCAGCCCAGACTACGATACCGAGCAAAACTTTCAATTTTCAATCACCATAGATGGAGAAAACAAGATATTCCATGACAAAACCAAATTTAAACAAAGTTTATCCACAAATCCAGCCCTACAGAAAGAAGGAGAAGGAAAACTCCAACCCAAGGATGTTAGCTGCACCCATAAAAACACAGGCAATAGATTATCTCATACACTACCACCACCACCACCACCACCACCAAAACCAAAAAATAACAGGAATTAACAATCACTGATCATTAATATCTCTTAATATTAATGGACTCAATCCACTTATAAAAAGACACAGGCTAACAGAATGGGTACAAAAACAGGATCCATCCTTCTATTGCATACAAGAAACATGCCTCAACTTCAAAGACAGGCATTACCTCAGAGTAAAGAGTTGGGAAAAGATTAATCAATCAAATGGACTTAAGAAGCAAGGTGGTGTAGCTATCCTAATATCTAACAAAATAGACTTCAAACTAAAATTAATCAAAGAAAATGGAGAAGAACATTTCATATTCATTGAAGGAAAAATCCATCAAGATGAAGTCTCAATTCTGAACATCTATGCCCCAAATATTGTGAGCATTGTGATGTCATAGTAGAGCATTGTGGTGTTATAACAGAGCATTGTGATGTCATAATAAGGGATTGTGATGTCATAATAAAAAATTTAGTCTGTGTCTTTTTATTGTCATGTCATAGTATAGCATTTTAGTATAATATAGAGTATGGAGATGTCATAGGAGAGCATTGTGATATCATAGTTCAGCAATGTAGTGTCATAGAAGAATTTTGTGTTGTTATAATAGATTACTGTGATGTCAGAGTATACCACTGGGATGTCATAATAGAGCACTGTCATGTCATAGTATAGCATTGTGANGTCATATTAGAGCATTGTGGTGTAATAATATAGCATTGTGATGTCATTGTAAACCATTGTGATGTCATATTAGAGCATTGTGATGTCATAATAGAGCATTGTGATGTCATAATAGAGCATTGTGGTATAATAATAAAGCTTTGTGGTGTCATATTAGAGCACTGTGATGTTATATTCGAGCATTGTAATGTCAGAGTATAGCACTGTGGTGTCATAGCAGAGCATTTGGTGTTATAGGTCATAATAGATAATTTTGATGTCATAGTAGACTATTGTGGTATGTTAGTACNGCATTGTGATGTCATAGAAGAACATTGTGAAGTCAGAGTAGAGTATTGTGATGTCATAATAATCACTGTCATGTCATAGTAGAGCACTGTAGTGTCATATAGAGTATGGAGACATCATAGGAGAGCACCATGATATTATAGTACAGCAATGTTGTGTTATAGTAGAACTTTGGGTGTTCATAGTAGATTACTGTGATGTTATAATAGAGCATTTGGATGTCATATTAGAGAATTGCGGTGTCATAATAGAGCATTGTTGTGTCATTGTAGACCACTGTGAAGTCATAATAGAGCATTGTGATTTCATAGTATAGCATTGTGATGTTACAGTAGAGCATTGTGATGTCATAGAAGAGCATTGTAGTGTCATAAAATGGCATCATTATGTCATAAAAAGAAACTGTGATGTAATAATAAAAAATTGTCAGGTCATAGTAGAGCATTGTCCTGTAATATTAGAGAATGGTTATATCATAATAGAGCACTGTCATGTCATAGTATAGCATTGTAATGTCATATAAAGTACAGAGAAGTCATGGGAGAGAACTGTGATATCAAAGTTCAGCAATGTAGTGTCATAGTAGAATTTTGGGTTGTCATAATAGATTACTGTGATGTCATAGTAGAGCATTGGGATGTCATAACAGAGCACTGTCATGTCATAGTAGAGCATTGTGGTGTTATAGGTGAGAAATGTATTGTCATATTAGAGAATTGNTATGTCATAGTGGAACATTGTCATGTGGTATTATGGCATTGTGATGTCATAATAGAACATTGTGATGTCATAATAGAGCATTGTGATGTCATAATAGAGCATTGTCAGGTCATAGTATTGTATAATATTGGAGGATTGTGATGTCATAATAAGCACTGTCGCGTCATAGTAGAGCATTGTAGTGTCATATAGAGTGTGGAGATGTCATAAGAGAGCACCTTGATATCATAGTATAGCAATGTTGTATCATAGTAGAACTTTGGGTGTTAATAGTAAATTACAGTGATGTTATAATAGAGAATGTGGATGTCATATTAGAGAATTGTGGTCTCATAATAGAGCATTGTTATGTCATAATAGAGCATTGTGAGCTCATAGTAGAGCACTGTGGCNTCATAATAGACCATTGTGATTTCATAGTAAAGCACTGTGGTGTCATAGCAGAGCATTGTGATGTCATAGTAGAGCAATGTGATGTCATAGAAGATCATTGTGATGTCATATTAGAGTATTGTGATATCATAATAGAGCATAATAGAGCATTGTTATGTCAGAGTAGAGCATTGTGATGTCATAATAGAGCATTGGAGTATAATAGTAAAACATTGTGATATTATAATAGAGTATTGTGTTGTCATAGTAGAGAATTATGATGTCATAATATAGCACTGTCATGTCATATTATAACATTGTTCTGTCACACAGAAACACTTTGATATCGTAGTAGAGCATTGTGATGTCACAATAGAGTACTATAATGTCATAGACAAGAATTATGGTATCATAGTAGAGCATTTTGGTGTAATAGAGCATTATAATGTCATAGTAGAGCATGGTGATGTCATAGTAGAGCATGGTGATGTCATAGTAGAACATTGTGGTGACATAGTAAACAAAGTGGTGTCATAGTAAAGCACTGTGTTGTAATAATAGAGAACTGTAATGTCATAAGAGAGCATTTTGATATCATACTATAGCATTGTGATGTCATAGTAGAGCATTGTGGTGTCATAATAGAGCACTGTAGTATCATTGGAGAGCACTGTGGCATCATAGTAGAGCATTGAGTTGTTGAAATAGTAGAGCACTATAATGTCATAGAAGAACACTGCAATGTCATTGTAGAGTACTGTGATGCCAAATATAGTACTTTAATGTCATAGAACAGCATTGTGATGTCATGGTAGAGCATTGTAGTGTCATAGTAGAGCATTGTGTTNTAATAATAGAGCAATGTGAGGTCATAGTAGAATATTGTATTGCCATAGTAGAGCATAGTGACGTCATTATAGAGCACTTTGATGTCATAATAGAGCATTTTGATGTCATTTTAGAGCATTGTTTTGTCATATAGAATACTGAGATGCCNTAAGTGAGCACTGTGATATCATAGTACAGCAATGTAGTATCATAGTAGAGCGTTAGGTTGTCATAGTAAACTACTGTTCTGGCAAAGAGAGCATTGCGGTGCCTCAGTAGATCATTGTTGTGTCTTAGAAGAGCATTGTTGTGTCATAGTAGAACACTGTGGTGTCATCATAGAGCACTATGGTGTCATAGGAGAGCAGGGTTGTGTTAGAGTAGAGCATTGTGGTTTCACAGTAGAGCACTGTGCTGTCAGAGTAGAGAANTGTGATGTCATGGTTGAGTATTGTGGTATCATAATAGAGCATTGTGATGTCATAATAGAGCATTGTGGTGTCATAGTAAAACATTGTTATGTCATATAGAATATTGTGATGTCATAGTAGAGCATTGTGTTGTCATAGGAAAGCACTGTGATGTCATATTAGAGAGCTGTGAAGACATAGTAGAGCATTGTGATGTCATAGTAAAGCATTTTGATGTCATATTCAAGAATTGCGGTGTTATAATAGAGTATTGTGATGTCATAATAAAGTATTGTAGAGCCTTTTGGTGTCATAGTAGAGCATTGTGATGTCATAATAGTGAATTGTGATGACATAATAGAACATTATGATGTCATAATAGAGAATTTTGGTGTCATATAAGAGCATTGTGATGTCACAATATAGCATTGTGATCTCACAGTAGATTATTGTGATGTCATAGTAGAGATTTGTGATGTAATAATAAAGCATTGTGATATCATAGTAGAGCATTGAGGTATCATAGTAGAGCATTTTGGTGTAACAGTAGAGCTTTGTGATGTCATATTAGAGAATTGTGATGTCATAGTAGAACATTGTTCTGTCATAGTAAAGCACTGTGAGTAGAGCAATGTTGTGCTATAGTAGAGCATTAGGCCGTTTAGGATGTTCAGCATCTCAATTGACTGTAATTCCGATCTTCTCAAGTGCCCTGCTAATGATCTTCCTTCTTCAAGTAAGGAGAGGAGTTCAATGTTTATACTTTAAAAAATTCTCTACCACAGATGGAAGGACATATTTTCTTCATTCTATCTTTACCATGGCAGGGGGAAGAAATTGTTACCTCTGCATCAATTGAGGATGCTAACCTTTAGTGACTCTTAATGAAAGCCCTCACTGAGAATGAAACAACAACAACACAACAAAAAAGATCCAGGTATAAGAAAGTCACTTAAGTGTTTTCCATTTCTTCTTGTTTAATTATGATTTACTCACACATTTTAAATTTAGTGCCATTTAATAAACAGGGCTCTAGGTTTCCTGTAGAGGCATCACTATATCATATAAATGGATGCCTTTCTCTGCCAAGTGAAAAAGTCCTAACATGGTTGTTCTAAAGATTGCCTATATCTAACCCCTATGTCCAGAATAATCTTAAAACACCAATCTCTGAGAAGTTATCAAAGAAAGCAGCAAAACTCAGCATTCTTTAAATTAAAAAGATCATAGCTAACTATTGAAATTTAATGTAAAAACAGTATGCAAGGTATTGCTTTTAATAATAGACCTTTCAAAACAAACCCTAGGCCCCCGACATGATCTCTAAGAAGAAATGGAATGTTATCTCTTCTAATGTGTTCACTCTAAAATGTGTGATTCCAGCAGTGTGCCTCTCTGTCCTGTGGGAACATGTGCTGTTGTGCTTTGCACAATATGATTCNGTATTCAAAGAAGAGTCCTGAGTCAAAGTATCAGCCATCATGTCACATAGTCCTGCAGGTTCAGGAAATATTCAAAAGATGCACAAACTATATTTTTCAGCTACGATATCTGTTAATTGGTTTAAGAAATGGCCCAGCTGTGCTGGAACCTGCTCTTTGCACCAGGCTGGCCTTGAATTCACAGAGATCCACCTGCCTCTATATCTCAAGTGTTGGAATCAAAGTTATGTACTCTGGGTTCCTTCTTCCAATTATTCTTTAATGTTATATGATGTGGGGTGCCCTTCTGTATGCTGTGAATATGTGTTGCTCTCACTGGTTAATAAAAAGCTGACAGGCTGAGAATTATATTTTTATTTTATTATTTTGTGTATATGAGTGTTTTGTTTGTATGCATGTATGTGCACCATGTGCATCATGTTCATTTCTGGTGGCTACTGAGGTCAGAAGAAGGCATAGGATCCCCTGGGCTTGGTGCTGTGAGCCACCGTTTGGGTACTATGAATAAGAGTCTAGAAGAGCAGTAGGTACCCTAACCACTGAGCCCAAACATGAAGTTCTGAGGGTTAGTCATTAGAAAACAAGTGTGTTTTTCAAGCTGGAGACAAATTCTGAGATTTGAGTCCTCTGTCTCAAGAGCCAGCACAAAATAAATACCATGAAGAAAGTCCCAGTAGCTAAAGAGATTGGTGAACACTTTAGTGAGCAAGAGTATAATGTAGCTGTTGGAAAGACATGACAATAATCAAAGAGAGCGAAAGAAGGATGCTGTGGTAGGTAAAGAGAACTCTGTAAAAGTTAATAAAGGTAGATAAATACTTAGTTGACCAGAGGAGAGCATGTCTGATACTAGTGCTATGAAACATTAAAAAGAGCACACACTTTAGAGAAGACTATGTGAGCTTGAATTTCAACCCTACCACATGCTCTCCATCTTGGGCAATTAAATTGCTCTGAATACAGGAAATAGAATGATATTTTGTTGATTTATATAAAAGANAAACATGTGGGATAAGGAAGAGCAAAGAATTTGTCCACTGATGTGTGGTGACTACAAGGTTCAAATGGAGTCTCCTCCACTAATAGGCAGGCGACTAGCAACTCTGGTGGGATTTTCAGTGGTTACCAATAGCCATTCTCCTCATTGAGTGCCACCATTGGGATCTTTATCAGCGCTTCCAAGTTTTGTTTTGTTTTTTCCCAAATATTGACATGACATGACCACTATAGGCAATTGTGAAGAGAAGTATTGGACATCATCCCAGTTAGCAGGAGATGGGATTCAGTCTTAGAAAACTTCAATGTTAAGCTGAAGATTCTGAACTGAATCTTACAGGAAATGTGGGATTTTGTTTTGATTTGTTTAGATGCTTCTTAGAAAAAATATAATATACATTGCTATAGCACAAACTATAGATATACAAGTCAGTACATTTCTACAAACTATGTATATATATATATATATATATATATGTGTGTGTGTGTGTGTGTGTGTGTGTGTTTGTGTGTGTGTATACATATATATATATACTTTATAAGAGCAGGAAGAGAAGAATCCACGATGATCTCTCTCTTAATGGGTAGTATGAAAACATGAAACTTATTTGCAATTAATCATTATATTTTGAAATAATATTTTAATAAAAATATTTTACTAAAAAGCAATCATGTACTCATGACAACAAATGTAAAAATTGAATAAAGAAACAATAGAAAAATGACCAAAACAAAACTATTTTTCCTGATAGGGTGTTCTCATGGTCCCTCTCTCCTGCTCCCCCTTTCCTCCTTCACTCTCCTCTGTTGTATTTCCTGTCTCCCCCTCTCTTCAGATGTATCATGTATATGTGTATTTCAGTACAGAGCAGATATACTAGCTTTATGAATATGGTATGATAGTCTACTGCCTTATCCTTTTATTTTCACTTAATATGAACTTAACAGGGACTGAAATTAACGATAAATTCAGCAAGAATAGCTTGCAACATTACAGTTCTTCTGTAACTGAATTTTATTGTGTGGTNGTGTCATTTTGTTTTAATTTTTTGCAGAATTAGGCATGGGGCTCAAGGCTTTGTCAAGTACTCTACTTGACACTATGCTTACTATCCACTGAGCTGCATCCCAAGCCGGCAAGCTCTCTAGCACTCAGCTATATCCCTCAGGCCCCAGCTTTATTCTTAACCAATCCCTCCTTTCCTTTTNTTGTTTTGTTTTACAAAATTATATTTCCAATTTTTATTTANATAATGCTGTGATATACTTCACACTAATGAGGAGTAGAGATGTGGAGTTACATAGTAATTACTGCATTGTTTTGTTGCATACTATAAATTTCTGTTCAGAAAACTTTGGCTAATATTATTCTTGTGTCAACAGCATCAGGGAGTGACCAGCTCCATGCATTACCACCAATACTCTTTAATATAATATTCTTTTAAAAATAGTCTTTGACAAGTTGATAGATTTAAATGGTATGCCCTTTTGTTTTGATTTGAATTTCTTTGATAACTAGTAATTTTGAATGTTTTAGGCTTGTTAGTCATTTGTCATTTTTATTTTGTACATTTTGTGTTTGTGTCTTGACATTTTTATTGAGGTATACATTAATTTTTGTTATAGACAAATGGAGTTGGAAATAAAAGCAGGCTGATAGAAAGGAAATGACTAATAAGTACANGAAGCAACTAAAGCCGGCTAGTGAGAAAGGTCTGGNAAGAATGTGTTCTTACTGTAATACTGAGCAATACAATTTACAGCAGTGAGATTGAACTCTTTGGTATATCAAGAAAAGCACAGAAGAAGAAGGAATTAGAAAAATACACACATTTTCCAGCATGAAATGAATCACACAAACTGGGAGAGGTTGATGAGCAATGAGAACAGCATCATGTGTAGAAACTGCTGGACATCTTGTCCAAGGAAGAATATCACATGTTATTGACAATGATAATGAAAAGTGAGAGCATCTGCTGGCTCAGTTGTAGGAATATTTCAAATGGCATCTGAGAGTGAGATAGGCAACAGTTCAAGCCAGCTACTGTGGGTTCTGTTGCATTTAATGGTTATTTCTTGCTTCATTGACTTCATTGTCCACTGTGATCCTGTGCTGCTGGCCCAGCTAGGCAGAAAGAAGCCAACTTCTGCAGAGTGTGTGGCACAATCACCATTCCTGCCAGAGAAAAGATCCCTGTGATTCATGACCCTCTGTGTAAGTGTCTTGAGAGCTCCTATAAGAGCCCTTGTCCTGCTCATGTGGCTTATTCCCACTGTCTCTCTTCACTGGTTGGCTACAGCCCAGTCAGCATGTAGAGGGGAAGAAATTTGCATCAATGACTGATTTCTCTGTGTGTTAAGCATAAAATCAGCTAAGACCAGTTTCAAATAAGCTAAGGACTAGCCTATACCCAGTTCTCACAAATTTTGTTGTTCTCTACCATAATTCCTGACACTTACTAAGTCATTTCATACTACAGATATTTCTTAGACTGCCATTACTATATTTTTCATCTTTCTTTTCTTCATTCACCAAGAAATCTTATTTTGTTTATACCTTATGGTAGGTTCATGCATGTACCTGTAGTGTAGGTCTTATTGTGAGTTAGTGTTTGTGTATGTATGTGTGCATGGAGGTGGCTGTGTATGCAGACACCTATACAATGAGTGTATACACAGAGACCAAAGGTCAACACTGTGTATCTTTCTTGATTTCTCCCCACCTAATTTTTTTTTATCATGATCTCTTTCTCTAAACCTGTAGATCACCTCTTGGCTATACTAGCTGGACAGTGAGCTCCAGGGATTTGCCTGCCTTTGTGCCCACAGCAGTGCTTACCAGCTTATGACACCACACCAGGATTTTGTTTCCTTGTTTATTTCTGTTTTGTTGTTATTGTTGTTGTGCTGTTTTAAACATGAGACCAGGAACTCTCTCAGATTCTCCTGATTCCAAAATAAGCTGCTTACTGACGGAACCATCTCCCTAGCNACTAGTGCTCTCCTTTATATAATGAAAACACCAAGTAAAGTTTAACAGGACTTTATTACCTCCTGAGAAAGACCAAGAATAAAATTATGAAAGAGATGTGCCTGGAACAAGTCTGTAAAAGGGTAGATTGTACATGCCCAAAGAAATGAGAAAAAAATATTATTTTAGAAAAGAGAAAGGAAAGAAGAACATCAAATGGGGATAAAGGAGGGTAGAAGTGAAAAGAACATCGAGGGACAGGAAGGCAGAAATGGGCACATCAGTGTGTGGATTTAGTGGTTGAGAAGCCTCAGTGAGAGCANACATTGGGTTTAGGGTTTTGTGTACTTATCACAGATCTTACTGAAAAAAGAGAGAACCAGCTTCTAACTCACTAGGCCTTTCCAAAAGGGGCTGCCAGCGTTCAAGGAATGGGTGGTATTTGCCTCACATCTCCAAGAAAAAAAAAGTGTCAAAATTTAGAAAGTTGGGCCTGGATATTTAAGTAAGCAGTGGTGCGGCTGCTTAGCTTGAGCAAGGTTGCCATGGGTGCTACCTGTAAGACCCAGAAAAAGAGGGAGAACAGTGCAATGGAGGCAGAGAAGAAGAAGGAAGGAAGGGGGGGAAGAAGGAAGAGATCGAAGGAAAGGGGAAGGAAAGAACTCAAGGTAAAGATAAATTTTCCACCTGATTGTACACTGGCTATTATTAAGATTTTATGTTTTTAGTATCATATTCAGCATAAATAACAATGGTGAATTATTTTGATATTGTACACTGCTGTTGGATTTTAGAGTGGAAAACTTTGAATTGGTAAGTTAAATCGGACTTCTCAAATTCTGCTACTGATGAAACATTACGGGAACTTTAGCCTTCTTTTCACTTTTGCAAAATTNTTGATGACAACAGCTTCTACCCATATGGTAGAATTTTGTAAATAATAATTAACATTTGGAAAGATTTATAAATATATAAATAAAAGCAATTTTAAGATTTATGTTATTGTTCAATTATGTTGCTTATATTGGTGGCCAAAATTTACCATAGCATTAAAATCTTACCAAGTTAATTGATCACTTATAAAATTGATGCCAAATCAAGCATCTTTTCCAAAACAAAGTTAATTATCTGCTCAATGCTCATATTGACCAATTTNTACATTACTGTCCAATTTTTAAAGAGTTTGAATAAATAATTTTAAAAGCAGTAAAAAGTTGTCACAGCATAAAATATAAATTTTACTATCAACAGGAATATGATAAAAGTGAGATTGCTTAATAGCTTAACAAAATATGTCCCAAAGCCTTTGACAAAAGAGAGAATTTTGAAGGTAGAGCAATTGGAGCCTTAGAAAAAGCAAGTCAACAAAACGGCTCCAGTTGTGTTTTGAGAGAATTATTTGAGTGCTGGGTGTGTAGCTCAGTGGCAGAGCTATTTGAAGCAGTTGCAAGGCCTTGGGTTCATCCCAGCATTGGAGAAAAAACTAGAAAATTACTTAGGATGTGGTGAAACTAATTCTTGGGAGTTAATGAGTTAATAAATATGACTGCAAAAACTTGTGCTCTCTGAGGTCACTGTCTATGACATTTAAAACNTCCAATCAAATTTGTTGCATGCTACTTCACAGAGTGTTTTATTACACCAGAATGCCCATTCCCAGAACCACAGATTCATATTAATCTATGAATTAGCATAAACAGTGATTATCAATTTAATTTTCTTATTTTCTAGCAAAAATACTGCCTATTTTNTTATACTTTGTTCCTATTTTTCAAGAAAAGTATTTATCAGATGTTTTTCATTTGTTAATCTGAAAAAAATATTCTTTCTTTAAAACTATATATTCACCTTTGTCATTTTTCTGGTACCAAATCACTTCAAATTATAAGGATATCTTATAATTCAATATTCACATTATCTAATATCTTGTGCATATAATATCAGTCCAAAAATCACATGAATAGTGAAAACACTGTAAAATNGTGGTTTGGCAAAAACATCAGAAAGATGAAATGGTTGATTTAATAATATTTNGTGTCCCTCATTATNTTCTGTCCAACATTAACCAAACTGCTTGATCAGTCTTTGCCTCCATTTTGTCATCTTAAAAAAGGAGGGGAAATAGTACTCGTTNATCATTTCCCATGAAGTTTGTGTCCCAGGAGCCTGACTTAGGAGGCAAGGGAATGNAGAAATAACAGACAGACACACATAAAGTAAAGCTGGGATCAGGTGGGCCTTGAACACTCTGAGAGAGTGGCAGCTACTTGGCAAAAGCCCAGAACTTCACATGTTTATTGTGCATGGCACACAGGGAGGGGTTAGCTCATCGAGAAGGTCTCTTTAGGCAGCAGTCTCCGGCTATAAACATCCAGGAGGAAACTGCAGTTGTTAGTATTTACAGACATAGATCAGTCATACCTAAACACTGGTACTTGCACACATTGCCAACACATCATTCAGCCCAGAGGNAGAATTTATACTACTTCTGACCCTCACCACATGAGTATGGTGATGCTTTGCTATCCTAGTCCTTGGCATGGCCATGCACATACCAAACAATACATATTCACTGAGACTGTCATCTGCTCCTTACACAGTCGCTTAGGGTGTACTTGGCTCCCTATACGTNTATTTGAGTCCAGTGCCTATTCGATTACTAGTACTATCCATTCAATCCTTGGGGGTTTTTTGGTTTGTTTTTTGTTTTCTTTTGTTTTTTTAGTTTAAGAGTGAATATATGAATTTGTCAACATGTAGGGAAGAACTGACCATGGGTGTACAGCCCAAAGTGATACATTTACAATTAGGTACAATTCATGCACCTAAGACTCAGGGAACATCCTGGAAGTGGGAACGAAAAGATTGTATGAACCAAAGGCTCAGGACATCTGCTATGAGATGTATATACCATAGAAGCTTCACTCATGAAATTTCAAAATACGCTCACTTAAACAAGACCAACACAGTAATAATATCATGCCATATATAACATAGATCACATCAATCTCATAAGTGGCACCACTAGATGAAGAACTACAGGCAATTAATAGTCGTTGAGTGGGGGAGAGACAATTTCATCCATCTGTATATTGTATTTTGATTATATTTCATGCCCTAATTCCCTTTTTTTATCTCCCCTTCACTCTGGAGCCTTTCTCAACTTGTCATATTCCTCCTCTATTTTTATCTTTCTTTCTGTCTGTCCTACATCAGTCTACAAACTCAATGGAAATATGCATATATATCCATTTATGTTACCATATATACATATATATGTGTGTTTATGTGTGTACATAATATACATACATATATACATACATAATTGCACTGAGTTTAGTTGTGGTTGTTTGAATGCATGTGCATATGGGATTGNTCACTAGGTCATTATTTACTTACCAGTAGCTTTATATCTGAAGAAAGATGACTCCCCCATCCTGGCTGTAATTAATTACCAATATCTACTCAGATAGGGGAGAGTTCTTGTGAGCCCCTCCTCCCATCCCAGCTGGAATGTTGACAGGCTCAGTCTTATACAGGTTTTGTGAAGTTTTCCAAAGCGGCTATGGGTTCACAAGTGCAAAGGCCCCTTTGTTCCCAGAAGATAGCTTTCACAGTGCATTCCCCCATCCTCCAGCATGCACATTTCTTCCAACTGCTCTCCCTTCAGATTTCCTAGACCTTAAGAGAAGGTGATATCAATACCACTTTTCTGAGAAAGGAGACCAATTATGAGTCTCTATTTTAACTACTACTCTTTGCAAAAAGAAGCTCTCTGACTAAGGTAGAGAGAAGACTAATCCATGTGTATAAACATAAATGTTTAGTTCCTATAATTTGCAATAAAGGTACTTTGTTTCTTCCTTTTCCATTTGTATCTGATTTATTTGTTTCTCTTACTTCCATAGATAATCCATCCAGTACAATATTGAATAAGAGTGGAGAAAGTGGACATTTACATATTGTTTTTTTTTTTGGCTTTTTGGAGACAG
>LZPO01017661.1:47250-57444 GCA_001675575.1 Neotoma lepida | reverse complement strand
GGATCCCCTGCCTCTGCCTTCTGAGCTGCCACACCCACTGGGCATTTATGTCAATGTCTAGGGCTCCAAACCCTCTCCACTCTCACTCGGCAAGTGTTTTAACTGCTCAGCTGTCTCCTCAGCCCCAGCAACATATCTTAAATAAAAATGAGAACCCGTCAGCCTAATCTGCCTAAGTCAGCAAAAGACTTAGTAGATTGTATTTTTCAGAATGGAAACGAAGTCTGAGTTACTTCTGTAATGACTGTCCAGTGACCCCTCGGTGGGACAGATCTCACAGACCTTACACAGCTCTTGACATTTCTCTCATGGGCACCCGGGAGCCTGTCAGNTCCCATTACTGAATGTAGTTGGGGATGTGTCCTAAAGGAATACAGCTCTCCTTAGCACTAGAAGGGTGCAGGCTTTTCTGTCTCTCAGATGAGCAATTCATTAGGAAGGGACAGGAGTTTGGAGGTCGTGGTTGGGTAGCACCATGATCTGTATTAAAAGTGTGTGTGTGTGTGTGTGTGTGTGTGTGTGTGTGTGTTTGTGTGTGTGTTTGTGTGCTTATTGTGAATTTCAGAACAAGCTTGAATGGCTCATAAATTCAAGAGGAAACAGCGAGGTAACAAAGTCTCAAGATGACATGTGCAACCAGTGTATTGAAATCTAGACTTGACATGCACACAGAGGAACTGTGCTACTTTCCTCCAGTCACTGGGGACCAAGAAATGATGCTTTCTAAAATCTTCTTTTCCTTTGGGAAATCAAATCTATTCCAAGTTTTTAAGCAGATTCTACACCTCTTAGGTGATGTTTAAGAATGAAATACAGCAATCGACTCTAGTTTAAAACTCCAGTCTTATCATCCACTTTGAAATTTCTCTGCTTCGTTCCCCCCAATGATAAGCAGCCATTCATCAGGACCTTGGAGAACAGATGAATATGGCCCGCTGCTGTTGTACAACTAGCTCCCTTTCTTCCTCTCTTCTAGCTCCTTTATATCAAAGGAGAAGAGGACTTCTAGGGGAAAGAGCAAATGGCTTTCCTGAGTCGACATTCAGTCCTCTCTATGCTGCCTGCCGCAGCTTCTCTTACTAATAATATAGCTAGTGATTAGAAACCACATCCCAGTGCCAGTAATACCTCTTAATATCTACATCTATCTATTCATAGCTATCATTTGTCTATCATCTATTATTTATCTATCATTTATCTAACCTAATCTAATCATCTATCTAGCTATCTATCTATCTATCTGTCTGTCTGTCTGTCTGTCTGTCTGTCTGTCTGTCTGTCTATCTGTCTATCTGTCTATCTGTCTATCTATCTGTCTATCTAATCTACCTATCTACCTATCTATATTTCTTCTATTTTCCTGTCTGCCTGTCTACCTTATTTATTAACTTAGTTGCAAAATTTGATGAAAATTTCATGTGTGACTGGTGGTGCCCATGGCAGCCACCATCTGAACAATTACAGCTCTTGGGGACAGTATTGTCTGAATCTCCCCCAATTTCACCTGTAGTCTCCCACCTCCCAGTAGAAGCAGAGAACTCAGAACCTTTGGTTTTAGTGTTTAAACTGTCATATGAGCATGTTCTGACTTTCTTGTTCTTTTTCTTTGTCTGTGGTTTCCTATGGACACGCACTTCCTTTCCTGTTACCAGAGGGAAGGTAAGAATCCATTATTATTCCACTGTTTCATGTCACTTGTGGTTTTTATTCGACACACCAATGATTTTCTAATGTTTAAAGTCATTTAATATTTTAAGATGATGAAAAAAATAAAGATAAAGGTTGCTAATGTCAACTGAATATTTAGTATGTGTCAAATGCTCGACACACTTTATTTGCATTATCAAGATATCTCTGTCACATAGGGACCATGATTGTCTCCATTTTTAGAAAAGAAACCAAGAAACTCTATGCACTGGAAACTCACTCAGGTAAAAATGATGCAGTTTGAAATGCAACTCAAGGCCAACTCCCAAACTCTCCTTCTTGTATTTTTCCAAGAGATAAAAAATATCAACTTATAGAAGTTTTATCTATAGTGTTTTATATTAAATTGACTTTCATAAAAACTCTATGTGGTAACCTGGCATAGAAGTTCATGCCTCTAATCCCAGAATGCCAAAGGCTGAGTCAGGAGGACCAGAAGTTTAAGACCAGACTGGGCTGCCTAGTGTGTTTGAGGACAGCCTGGGCTACCTAATGAACTTGAGGCCAATCTGTACTACATGACACTTTGTCTCAAGACAAGCAAATAAAGAAAAAAAAATACCAATCAAACAATTTGCCAAATGCAGTGGTGTCTACTTGTCAGACATGGAATGCAAAACCAGAAGGATTGGAGTTCAAAACCAGCCTTGGCTTAATGAAACCCTGTCTCGGAAAACCAAAAAACAAGTGAATAAACAAACCCCAAAAGCTTTAAAAATTCTATGGCATGGCATAAGTACAAATGATTAAACCATAATAGTAATATTGGCCATTGCAGTTAGAGTCATGGTACCTGTTCTCATTTTAACGTTGAAGGGATTTTAGGGAGAGATATTCTTATTCATACTTTTCCATACAAGGAACCAGATGCAGCAAGGGTTGCTAGACTATGCAGGTCACAAAGTGCTAGGCCTCCACCAACTTTTGGACAGATAAACTCCAGAACTCAGACTCAAAACCACTGCACAGCAGTGCCTTACCAAGGAGACTAGAAACTGAGAAGGATATAAAATCTGGACACTGACCTGAATTCCGTGGAGTAAAATAACTCAATGTACAACAAGATGTGATTCCTTGGGAATCTCATCTTGATGTACAGCTGTACCATTCTCTTGTGAAGTGACTTGTTAGTTATTAAGTGGTTCTCACAGTTTTTAGAGGCAGTAGACTGACTCTTAAGAACTCAACAATGAAGCCCAGGGCCATATGATATGAGCACGGTATGAGTTGAAATACAAGCCATTTGACAGTGAAGACACACATGCCACCTTTTGTTCCCATGCCTGTTAACTGTTCTTCATGCCTCTTTTAAAACCAAGTACTCTATTCCTAGGANTATATTAGAAATGGAAACATAAAACCAGTTTCACTGTCCCATGCCCCTGGAGGATTTATATTTTCCTGCACATCAAAATTAATTGTAAGACAGTGTTAGTACTGGAATCATAAATTCCAAGGGCTTCAAGAATAGACATAGATCATCTTCATGCAAGTCAATTCAAATGAAGAAGTTTAAGCATGCTAGTAGGTAAATAAATGCTAATCAAAGAATAATTTCTAACTGGATGTGCTAACTACTCAGGTCATCCCAAGCCTCAGAAGGCTGAGACAGAAGNGTGTGAAGTTTTGAGGCCAGTTAGGCAACAAAATGAGACCACATATCAAAAACTAAAAAGAACCACCCCATCCATTTTTCTCTTGTGATAATGTAAACACTCTCAAACTCTGATGATAGTGAGAAAATTGCTGGTTTTCTAATTTTCAACTTAGAATTAGTCTTAAAATGGTTATATCTATAGACAAAAAAATCCACTTTTAGAAATCTATTCTAATGAAATAATAAGACTTATGAACACTAGTCACAACTGCTTATACTCATGGATATAACATATGAACATTNTATGTATCTACTGATAAAGGAAATTGATTAGAAACTCGGTTTTTTTTTAAGGCACAGGCAAAGGTTTATAATATGCTTGAGACAAAAATGAAGGCTGCAAAAATGTATTTACAGCTCAATTATGATATTTCTGAATATAACGAATACAACCTATTATACACAAATATGTAATATATAAAGTTTCTNTCTAAACAACTGGTATAATTCATTTTTAGTTTATAAATATATCTGTATTTATTTTTATTTGTTCTTTGAGAATTTCATATGGTATATTTTTTAATCATCTTCTCTCCCTGTTTCCCAACTCCCCTTAGACCCTCCCCCCACCACCTTACCCACCCAACCTCATGTTCTTTCTCTGTCTCAGCTGCTGGGAGAGACAAAATCAGTTTTCTCCATTTGTTTGGTTTTTAATAAAAAAGTGTCTCTTCTTTATACTCCAGTGCATTTTGTATAGAAAACAGCCCTTAGCTTTTGCTCACAGGAAGCACGAGAGGTCATGTCCTCCTCACTGAGGACATTGCGCTTGGCAGTTCAGCAAAGTGACATTTGATCGGTATGCTACAGCGGAGGTTGGCTAACATTTTCTATAAAGGGTCAGATATTAATATGTTCACTCAGTGAGCCATACAGACATTATTAAAACTGCTCAGCCTGTCGGTTTAGCACAAAACAGCCATGGAAAGTGTATAAACAAGGCCAATGGCTTCTTTTAAATAAAACTTCACTTGTGGACTTCCATTCNACACTCATGTAGTTTCCAGGTGTCTAAATATTCTTCTTTTAAGTTTTTACAACCACTTAAAACATAGACATCATTCTTAGCTCTCAGGAGAAAATAAAAAATCTGTAAAACAAAAGTATAAACTTTAAAATATGAAGTATATTAATTCAGTCACATATAGGAACAGATTAAAGAGAACTTTCATAGGACATGTTGATTAGTGTGAATAACGATGTAGCATTCTTTAAAAAAAATTAGATTTTAAGTGTTCTTACCACAAATGGTAATATGCATCTGAGATAATACATGTTTATTAATTCAACTTAGCCATTCCATAATACATGCAAATTTCAAAGTATCATGTCATACATGCTATACAAAACTTCTGTCAGCTAAGTGTTAAAAGAAAATTTTGCTTAAACAAAAGACTGAAAAATGTCATTTATATGCTACTTGGGAAAAAAGAGTGGCCCTCATGGTACACATGTGTGAACATTTAAATTGGTTTTAAGTATATGTAATTATNAGCAGCCATAATTGGCCACATTCCAAGGTTGTAAAATATTATCAATTTTTGAATCTGGGTATTTCTTTAAGAACTGAGTCTGACAGATCTTGAGTTGTATTTGCTGGCCTCTGCCTTAGCAAATAAATCACGTACAGACAACAGGCAGCTGCTTTGAACACAGGGAATGGCTCAGAACCTCGGCCATCACCTTTGCAGGGGAAATGCAGTAGTTGCTATGTAAGGGAAGATCCGAGGAGAGGGGCAGCTATCAAGTGTACCTCCACTACAGGAGGGCTGTCATAAACCAAACAGGACATAGCTGGTCCTCTGTATATGCCTTTGGACAAAGTTCAAAGGGAAGAGATGGTGCCTCCTTTATAGAAACGGGAAGGTAGTATTTCAAAATGTGATTCAGACANGTTTCAGTAGAGAGAAAAGGGAGGAGGAATCGCATGAATGTTCCATTCGACTTCAGGGCCGTCCTTCATAAGAGAAGATGAAGGAGGGGTCTAGGATTAAATACCTGTTCTTGTCACTACAGAAGGTTTGGATTGTCAGGAGGTAATACAGGAATGGTGCCATATGCAACATTAACTTGTATATTTAAAAGATGGTCTACCGGAACAGTCCAGAATAATCAGCATTCTATAAAGGGAGCTCTGTGACTTCTGCCCCACTGTTCAAAAGAGCAGCAGAACCAGCTGCCCATAAGACTGCCTTATCAGTGTCAGGAACTATGCTAGAGACACACAGCTTCAGACGGGCAGTGCAAACATCCACAGAAAACACGGGGGTGGGGGGCTTTCTATTCCCCTCAACTCCCAGTTTTTGCTAGGAGCACCATTCAGGGTTATTATTATTATTACTTAATGATAGATTTAGAAAGTCTCTGGACTAAATAACTCAATCTGTATCCATTTCTGATATCTAAAATTTGATAGCTGTGTAAAATCTGAGTGTTATAAATACCTTCCCCAAAAAAGGAAAAAATTAAAAATGCCAAAACTGTGACTAGTCAGTTCACAGGTAGATAGATAGAGGGTTATATATATATATAATGTATATATATACATAATAATATTCATTTGCTTGGGCTATGGATCTAATCAAAGCATATGTGTGCTATCTAAAGCTTTTATTCAAGACCTGTTCAACTCCTCTCTTTTGCTCTATAATTTTTCAGGTACTAATTCCTTGTTTCTGAGGCCATTTTTACTAGTTTTCTGCAGTGTCTTTTTCTTTTCCAAAATGATAGGTTTTGTTTGTGCAGTCAAAGGAAAATCACCAATGTGTGTTATATTTCAATGTTCATGGAAAAACAAAAATTAGCTTCATTCAGTAGTTAACACTCGACATTAGACCTGGAAGAGTCATCCTGAGGTCAGAGGCAGTGTGAGAATTGTTCAACTTTCACAGGGGACAGGGTTTTGTTTGTTTTCTCCTCTTATTCATTCTCTCATTTTACCAAGATGTAACAATATGAGACCCTTGGCAAACCAGGATGAGCTACTCCTGTTTATTAGTTATTAGTCTGTTCTTTATGAGCTACAGCAACCACGACTCATTTTGTTTTTCTTAGTGCCACCACAAATTGCACCCCTAAGTGGGTTATTTTCTTATTCAAGGGTTTTTATGTTAAATATCCTCCATGAATTAAATGGTACGTTAATGATCCTGCTGGCTAATTAGTAAATGTTCAATCCAAACTGAAACTATCTTATGGAACACGATTTTATTTGGATTCATTGTGTCTTGTCTAATGGGTTTGTGTCAAAGACCTAGAAGTGTTNATTTATAGAGTATCAATTTTTCAAATTCAAATAGTGTTACCTAACCATTCAAAAGTTCACAAATTTCAGTGTTGAATTTCAGTTGAATTTCCTTACTCGAAATCTTTTATACGATGGTAACAAAAAGCTAAGTCTTAAGAGTAAATATCTAAAATTAATAGTAAACATTTAAATGAGAAATATGACTGAAGTCTTCCATCCTGTTAGTGATTGAGATCTTATGGAAACCATAAGAATACAGAAGACCATGATGATGCCCACATATGATAAATATGTAATAATTGTCAGTGAGTCTATGAGTTCTGATTGTCTCAGTAAACAAATGACATAGCCAACATGGGAATGTACTAACCATTTGGGGTACTTAGCTACATTAACACATAGATTGTCCTTAAAGCTGCTGACTTTTTCCATGGAAACTATTGATATGTTCTCTCATCTGTTAGCCATCACAACGAATGTTTTTCTTGGTTTATGTGCAAGAAGTATGTGAGCTGACAGTAGCAAGAACAATCATTCTATGTATAACATAAACAAACAAACAAAAAAATGCCTGAATTCATCCGGCTCTCAATCATTTCCAAAGCTTTCCACAGCCTGAGGTATCTAGAAATGACACTGTTGCTGCTGGTAATGGGGAGAATATTCAGATGAAACGTTTCAACACATATGCCAGGACAGTCTCTCCCTATTTCTGTGATGCAGATGTGAGGGGTGGTGGAGGCAGAGTGGATGCCAAGAAATTGCATATGACTGGTTATGCTGTTCATTGCTTCTTTCAGTAAATCACAGAAAGAAAGCAAAGGCTACTGCGCCCAGTACAGAGGGGAGGTGTGCGATGCAGTCCTGGCGAAAGATGCTCTTGTCTTCTTCAATACCTCCTACTCGGACCCTGAAGAGGCCCAAGAGCTGTTGATCCACACTGCGTGGAATGAACTGAAGGATGTGAGCCCACTCTGCCGGCCAGCTGCCGAGGCTCTGCTGTGTAACCACCTCTTCCAGGAGTGCAGCCCTGGAACGGTACCTACTCCCATGCCCGTTTGCAGGTAAAACTTTGAAAATGAGGAAGAAATTCCACTCTATGTATGCCAACAGTTTGCAAAAGAAGACATTGTCATGAGCAGTAGGCCTGGAAAAATTTGCCATTCATCCATAGGAAGTAATTAAAAGGACAAAATTTCTCCCATTTAAACCATTGATGGCAAACTATGATACAAATACTCTGAACTTACAGAAAATATTAGAGTCTGGCTCAGTCAAAAGGTGTCTTGCACACCACAAAAAGAGCCCTGTGATATATGTGTGCATATGCACACACACAAACAAAATTCCCTCCTTGATAGGGACATAGGACACCTGTTATATTCTCTCTCTCTCTCTCTCTCTCTCTCTCTCTCTCTCTCTCTCTCTCTCTGTGTGTGTGTGTGTGTGTGTGTGTGTGTGTGTGTTGTGCACATTCATGTGCTTGCTACACAAGCTTGGGCTGCACCCATGCCCTTACATATTTTAATTATTTTCCCTCTTAAATTATTTTCTCTTCTTATTATCAGCCCTAACAATCTTAATTTGGAATTACCCAGGTTTGTCTTGATGCAATTTGTCCTAGTAAGCCTGAACAAATGTTAACTTCCAAATTCCAGTTAGTCCAACCAGTCTTTCTTCAGCGCTTCCACTCATTACACAACCTGTCCAAACTTAACAGCGCCCCACTCTGTCATTAATCTGGCAGCTCAGGTGGAAACNCTTATACCCTCAGGGTAGAACTCTGCTTCTCCAGGGAAGCTGGCCGAGGATCCCAGAGAGGCTCCTGTAAATGGTTGCTGGAGCTGCTGCTGGGTTCTATCTAGCAGAGCAATCAGAAGTTCAGAGTTTGTCCTTTCTCAAGCCCTGCCCCTTAGGCCTGAAGTGATGGCCCATGCCCCTTAGCTTATATGTTCTTTAGACCATCGACCTTGTTTCTGTATCTTTGTTTTTAATTTTTAAAGGTTTGTTGGTTTTATTTTATGTATAGGAATGTTTTTGCTGCATGCATGTGTGTACACCATGGAAGTGCCTATTGGATCCCCTGGAGCTACAGTTACAGATGACTGTGAGCCAGCATATGGCTGCTGGGAATTGAACCTGGGTCTTTCNGCAATGGCAACAAGTACTCTTAACCTCTGAGCTGTCTCTCCAGCCTCTGTACCTTTATTTTTAATATGAACTTCAAGAGACGATATATCAGGGACTCTTATCTAATACATTCTAAATTAAAAAAAAACTAAACAAGATAGTATTTTGTCTCAGAGTACAGTACACCATATCTTATAATATCTTGCATTATTTAAATTATATTAAAAAAAGAGTTATCTCAAAAATGCTTTTGTAATCAAAGACACTACAATGTGATGATGTTTCAAAAATACAAAATTTAAGTCTCATTGCAAATTTGTCTTTAGTCATGATTCGTCAAGTCTTGCTCACCTTTCGATATTTCAGAGAGTACTGCTCGGCAGTAAAGGAGCTTTTNTGTGCAAAAGAATGGCTGGCGATGGAAGGAAAGACACACCGAGGACTCTACAGCTCAGGGATGCATCTCCTCCCGGTGCCAGACTGCAGCAAGCTTCCCAGCATGCACCGGGACCCCACGGCCTGCACAAGACTGCCACATTTAGGTAACAAAGAATTCCCTCCAGACTTTGGAAGTTATGGAAAATTTACTGTTTTGAGTAAAATAAGGTGTGTACTTAAAGCTCCTAACATTTTTAGGCTTTCTAGGCCGTTCTAATGTTTTTCGCTTTGCCATCTCCACACGCGTAACAGCAGAATCCTAATATTGCCCTAATTATATAGGTTAGCATAAAGATTCATTTCATTTGTTTTCAAATAAATCAAAGGGCCCTGTTAACTGCTGCTTGGATCTTGCTTTATTTCATAGGGGATTCTCTGAGTGTAACATGTTCTGGAACGTATGTATGGGAAAAGAAACATCTCATAGTTTGTCCGCNGCATGGCGTGAAGCAATAAATAATCCTCTTTCTTAGCCAACGATGCACATTTTTAAGCATGCAGAAAATAAGCCACATGTTTGAAAACGCTGACCTCACAAAACAAAACCCCGAGCCACTGCATGATGCTGTATGAGTTTCATTTGTAAGGGCGATGTTCCCCTAACAGCTGGTTTAATTTCAAAGACTTCACATTCGAATGCTTTTCTGTCACTCATTTAAACGCTGGAGGGCAAGTNGCATTTCTTCGCGGTAGCTCAAGGGTCTAGGAGATAACTTAACGCTTACTTAAAACCAATTTTTATCCTTTCCCCCTCAGATTATAAAAAAGAAAACATAACAAGTAAGTAATTCCGTTTGTGCCTCTGAAATCTTCTGTGTCTGTAAGTGGANTCGTGCATGTGTATTTACATTACACTTCCCGGTATCCAGAACAGAATGTACTGAGCGTCATCAGCACCTACGCACAGAGGCGGGGCTCATCCCTCCCTCAGCTTATAGCTGAGGAGAACGTGACACTCAGTGAATGGAACAAATACTATCTCCTTCCTCAACATGCTGGCCTGTTTTATGCATCA
>LZPO01017661.1:19977-35566 GCA_001675575.1 Neotoma lepida | reverse complement strand
TATATATATACATATATTATATACACACACATATGCACTTAATAACAATTAATGAAAAGAGGCCATGAATTTGAAATGAATAAATTTGAAAGTAAGGAGGGGGAAATGATGTAATTACAGTATAATCTCAAAAATTAAGAGAAAATAAATAAATAAGAAAAAACTCCTGACTTATACTGTAAGTAAAATGGGAACCAAATGGAAAGTCTGAGCCAAGAACTGCCAANCCATGGCATGACGTGATTCACATTTTTTTCCCAGAAGNCCTCTGTTTGGTTTGTTGAGCNGAGTTGCAGGGAAGGCAGTGAAAACACGGAGACAGTAAATGNGGTCTTTCAGTACGCAGAAGAAGATGTTGGCACGGGTCAGGGAGAAGTGGTGGGNTAATGAGAAGGGANGGGGGTCTGTGTGCAATTGGAAGGCNGAACCCNATAATCCCTGGATAAAGCAAATGTGAATCGTGCAACAAGGAAGGGAGANGAGGAGAAGCCCACACACTTTGCTTAGGTTTTGCTGAATTCTAGAGTGAGGATAGCAATAGGACATTCAAGTGTTGTGAGCTGGAACCATGTGGAAGAGCTGAGAATACATGCGGAAAGCCAGATGTCTCCTACTGCATTGGTCTACACTTCCTGCTCAACACTGATCAGGCTCAGAAAACATAGCGATAGAGCTTAAAACAAGGTACTCAGAAGAGAAAGATGGCATTTTTTGCTTTTTAAATTTTGTATAACTTGAAAGCCTCTGACAATGATCCACAATGAGAACCGAGCTGAGACACTTTTTAGTTGTTGTTGCNAATTAATTTAAACTGTTCCTTAAAGTTTGGCTGTATTCATAGGTGTGTCTGCAATTTTACAGCATTCCNTGTTCCTGGGGTTGATTCTGACTCAAGCCAGGTACAATGCACTGACTTGTGGTTACTGGGAAGTGTGTTTCTTCATCANCAATAAGAGTTTCTCTCAAATTTATTACTCAACAAGAACTAAGCTTCATACTGCCTATAATAATTGGTGGTAGAAGGATCAAGAGTTCAAAGTCACAGTTGGCTCAAAGTGGTTCTGAGGACAGCCATGAGACTATGTATGTCTCTTATACACATCTAGATGTGTATAAGAGACAGCACACATACACACACACACATACTTTTTTTTTCTTGAGAGGCGTATGTTATCTTGAGCTTCCTAATGTAAGAATTCTTTCAAAACCAATTTAACTAGCACAACAAGAGTAAAGCCACCTAATGATACAGGTAAATGATTGTTGGCAAAGACCCAGAGAAGATCATGTAGGAGGAAGAGCAAAATGTGACCAACATTTGATTTCCCCTTTAACGTATACATTGTTAGCTAAAATCCTTTAATTACAAAAATAANTAGAAAATGCCCTATTCCTTATTTCTCTTCTTTCTTTCAAACTGAAACTTCTACCTTTTCCATGAAAAACATAATAAATATGACAATTTGTTTTTATTGTGATATCAAATATGCCCATCAGATTTAATGGTACAAGCCCATACATTTATTTCTCATGTACAGTAAGATGTTAAAGTTTTTCAAACGTCTTCCTGACCCTGTGGGTAAAAGTCTGTATGTATGAACATTACTTTCTTTATAGAATGGACATCAAATGATAAAAATCTAAATTTCAAACTATTTTACTACAGCCACCTAAGAAGTTCCTCCTAGAATTTTGGATTATTTTTATTGTCCTTCCTAATGTGGTAGATATTTCTTGTTTTTACTCCTCAGAGAACTAACAGAATGATTACATCACACATTCCCAGCAAACACCCGTTCTTGAATCCACTTACTGCATGTTACCTTGCACCTGCTCTCCAGACACCTGGTCAGTCTGAGGGATTTAAAGAAACAGGGCATAGACTCTCCATTCCAAGAGATGAAATGCTTAGGAAACATCTCCAAAACAATGAATGTGTATGAAGTAAGGTGGTAGGTACTGTGTGGAAAGATAGCAGAGGGAAAACTTAAGAATCAAGGGGTCAGGAATTGAGACACTCTAGGAAGAGAAGAAATACATCAAAATTTACCAAGTAACAGGAGATGTTTAAGAAAAGAAGTGGGGGTCACGTATGACTCCTGCTGTCCCNAAAAAGTGGGGCCCCATCNTTTCTGGTCTGGCCCTTTGATTTTGAAGTATTCTTTCCTTGTGGAAAGACTCAGCCTAACAAAGATATTATTTTGATTGCAGGCGTATGTGCGGTAGGAAAGCCTATGTGTCTGCTCTTTGAATACATGGCCTATGGTGACCTCAATGAGTTCCTCCGAAGCATGTCCCCTCACACCATGTGCAGCCTCAGCCACAGTGACCTGTCCACAAAGGCTCGGATGTCCAGCCCCGGTCCTCCACCCCTGTCCTGTGCAGAACAGCTCTGCATTGCCAGGCAAGTGGCAGCCGGCATGGCCTACCTGTCCGAGCGCAAGTTTGTCCACCGGGACTTAGCCACCAGGAACTGCCTGGTGGGGGAGAACATGGTGGTGAAAATTGCAGATTTTGGCCTCTCCAGGAACATCTACTCTGCAGACTACTACAAAGCTAATGAAAACGATGCCATCCCCATCCGTTGGATGCCACCCGAGTCCATCTTCTACAACCGCTACACCACCGAGTCGGATGTGTGGGCCTATGGTGTGGTCCTCTGGGAGATCTTCTCCTATGGCCTGCAGCCCTACTATGGGATGGCCCATGAAGAGGTCATTTACTATGTGAGAGACGGCAACATCCTCTCCTGCCCCGAGAACTGCCCTTTGGAACTGTACAACCTCATGCGCCTGTGTTGGAGCAAGCTGCCAGCGGACAGACCCAGCTTCTGCAGTATCCACCGGATCCTGCAGCGCATGTGCGAGAGAGCAGAGGGAACGGTGGGTGTCTAGGGTTGACTGTGCTCAAACAACACCCAGTAGGCTCTTTTCAGACTGTGAACTGGAGGAATCCTACGGCAGAGGTCAGATAGGACCAGATAGGAAAAAGTTGAATGTAGACATCACGAGCCAGTTGCTTGTTTGCCCCAAGAAACAGATTGTGGAAAAACCCGCAGGGTAGAAGGGTCTCATTGAAATAGGAGGTTGGAGACACAAGCTAGGAAAAGAGGACCGCAGGTAGCTCTTCTCCCTCGCAGGGAGAGTNCCTACAGTTCCTAATTCATATTGTATAATGAGATTACCTGGGGTTCCGTTCCTGGATCACCCCTCAGAGCGAGACTGCTGTGCTCAGTTGAATCCAAAGCCGGAGGTGCAGCTTCGTTTTTTTGTTTTTTATTTTTTAGNTTCATTTTTGATGGAAGACATCCTGTCCACTGCAAAAACAGTGTGTTTGTGTGTACATTTAGGTAAGGACAGAAAACTAAAGACGAGAACCATTCTTTCGTCACTCAAGACACACGATAGGTCCTTTCTGTTGCTTGCTTATTTCTTGCGTTGAATGTGCAACCAATTATTTGCATTCTAGAGTTGCGCNTCTATTTTATGGATGGGTTTTTAAGGAATAAAAAGTGGAAAACCTGAAAGCTCTGTGCTGACCCCACTTCCTGGCTCCTTTTCTCTGTCTGATCTCCATCAGAAGCCCTTCCTTGGTGTGCACTCATCACAGAGGTGATTCACCTCATTCCTCCTGTTTTTCTAGTAACAAATATTTCATAACTTACCAATCTATTTTTTGAGAACTATATTGGCACATTTTCCTTATAATAGATAACAGTTTTCATCTTTGTCAAGTATGATCTTTCTTTTCTATGTGCTCTTGAATTTGCCATACAGTTATTACATTGCCACAAGCCACTAAATATTGTAAAGCATGAGGCATAATGTCAGATATTGCGAGATGATTTGTGGTTCCAAGCTATTTCACAAGGAATGTTTTTGTGCATTCTGACGTATTATCTTTTAGAAGGCATTTTGATTGNTTGGTCCTATGATTAGCAGAGTGTTGCTTCAGAACTGCATAGTGGATCAAACCATCTTTTTACTTACTATGATTCTTTTTAANTTCTTGGACTCAGGTCCTCCAGTGCCTAAGGCTTCTCAGTGGAGACCTACACACATACATAAGGACATGTGGAGATGATTTGTCATCTGCGTGTGGTTTCAAAGCCTACACTATATGCCTTGCTATTGTTTTCCTAAGTGTTTTCAATGACTAGAAAAGAAGCCTATTTTAGTATCATCAATTTAAACCGATCTAAACATCCAATGGGATGGCATATTTGTCTCAGCANGAGTTTTAATTGCACTTTTGAGTTAAAGCCACTAAGTTATTTCATTGGCAGTGGGTTAGAATGTGGTGTTGTNTAGGAACATGGGTCCAGTACAGCAACAAAAAAAGGGAGACATATTACCAAGTGCAGGATGATATCAACAAGTCACTAGCAAGTCTATGTAAGTGTCCAGCTATCAAACACAGCAAGAGTTCTGGGTCATTTTGCACACGATGCCAAAACATGTTCTCTGGAATTAGGAGAAAGCAGAAAAAGAAAACTTTCCATCACTTCATAGTTTACTATGAATCTGTTACATTATTATTCTAAAAACTACTATATTTTCTGAATAACATTAACTTTATGGGTATTTCATAATTTAATCAATCTTAGATTTTTTTTGAACATGTGAGATTCTCCTAATTTGCATCATNACAAACAGTATTCTGATCACCTTCATTTTTACACATCCCTAAATATCTCTTTATGGAAATTCTAAGGAAAGAGATGTATGGACCACATGGCATGCACTATATTATAACTTTTGCTGTGGGGCCTGGAGAGATGGCTCAGCAGTTAAGAGTGCATACTGCTCTTGCAAGGACTGGAGTTCAGTTCTCAGCACCCACCTTGCAACCACNTGTAATTCCAGGTCCCAGGGGTTTCAATGCCTCTGACCCCTGAGGGCACCTGAACTCCTGTGCACATACCCACACATAGATACCCACAATACACATAATTAAAATAGTAATAAAAATAAAACTTTTATTATGTATTGTTATAGTCTCTAGAAATGTTATCATAGCTGCATTGTACAAGATAACTCATAACACTAAGCACTTGCTATGATAGAAAATTAATGCTCTTTTATCAGTTTTGTTGGGGGGGCGGTGCATGAGCATTGTGCACACATGTGGGGGGGTGCACAGTGTCATGGTGCATATGGAGAGATCAGATGACAACCCCTAGTATTTGTTTGAGAAAAGGTCTCTTGTTTTCACTGGCCTGAGAGCTCCTGGGGATTCTCCTGTCTCCATCTTGCTGTAGAAGCCTGGAGGTTATAGCAGAGGCTCCTGCATCTGGATTGATGTGGGTTCTGGAGACCTGAACTCAGGTCCATCCTTNTATAGCAAGGAGTTGACTCACTCAATACTCTCTCTCTTTAAAAAAAAAGAGAGAGAATGGAATTTTAATTTAAACTCTGGGGAAATTGAACTGAGCATGGCAGCACAGCTTCAATCCCAGCACTTGGGAGCCTGAGTCATAAAGGTCACAAGTTCCAGGCCAGCTTTGACCACATAATAGCAAAACTCAGTCTCAAAAAG
This sequence comes from Neotoma lepida, assembly GCA_001675575.1. NCBI lineage: Eukaryota > Metazoa > Chordata > Mammalia > Rodentia > Cricetidae > Neotoma > Neotoma lepida. The sequence goes on along the minus strand of LZPO01017661.1, from coordinate 30,028 downwards.
CAAAAGTAAGAGTTGAAGTTTCCTTTTTTTCTAATTACCTGTAGTCTAATTTTCTATTGTGTTCATTTTAGAATTGAAATGTAANGTTTATTTTATAAAAAGCATATTATGCTTCTGTTATACTTTATATGAAGAGAAAATAGATGTATATTTTTACCTTAAAGTAAATTTTCCTTTCTTCCTTGTAAAAGTGTTCATTTCNTATGAAAAGGAAAAAATAACAAGCAACATACATTAATAACATACACTTCACAATAATAATGAAAACAATTGTAAGAATGAAGATACAACNGCTGTTGCTTAATAATTTTAAAATCACAGGAATATTCTTCCACCATTTATCAATAAGTAGATAGGTAAATGGCAGAGAGAAGATAGATAGATAGATAGATAGATAGATAGATAGATAGATAGATAGATAGATAGATAGATGATAATTTCAAGTAAAACAGAATGATACTGCTATACAGATATGACCTCTGTTTTTATCATCTAATATATTCTAACATATTATATATCAAAAAATATCCATGTACAGCATCACTTGTAATGATTGCATATATGAATTTATCATAGTTTTTATAATGTAGTAGTTCATTGTTGAAATTAGGCTTATATCTATTTTTCATAATAAAATATAATCTTTCATAATCTTTGTTGCTGGATATTGTGAACATTTTTCTTAATTTCTTTAGATAGCACTCTTANAAGTGGAATTTATAGATTAAAGGGCACTTTTACTTTTAGTGATTTTGAACATATTGACAATTACATTTCTTGATTAATCTGTCAATGCATATATCTTCCAGACCAGTGACAGAGAACGTTTATACATTTCTTTCAGCCTCACCAATTCTAAATACATTAGCATTGTGATCATTGCCAATATAGTAACTTAGAATTTTTCACTTTGCAGCTTGCACTTACAGTTATTTAAATACTGATTATTTTAAATATTTCTCAGTATTTTGAGGACAGTTGACTTAGGAGTTGTGTGATACTAATATTTTCTGTTGAGTGTACCTCTTTCTCATTGCTTCATAAAAGCATTTTATNTATTAAAGCATTAAATTTTGTCATACACGTTTGAACCACTGCTATCATGTTGAAGTATATACAGTAGATGTTCTTGTGTCTTTGTTATAAGTTTCTATTCATTGAAAAATGATGCTGAATTTCAACATATTCAAGTGACTATTTTCCCTAGTTGAAATGTTAATAATGTACAATCATGTAAAATTGAAACAACCTTGTATTCTGAGAATAAACTCTTTTTGGACATCAATCTTATATTTAACTTCTGATCTATTAAGATTTTGCATCAACATTTCTAAGTTGAAAATTCATCATTTTCTTCTCTGTTACAATTTTATCTGCAGAGTGATCGTTTCATAAACTTAAAAGATTTTTCTGTATGATATTGGCTAATACTATGGTTTGGCTGTGGTTTGGATGTGTCCCAAAGGGTCATTTTCTGGAAGCTTGGTCCCCAGNGTGACATTGCTGAGAAGTACTGGAACTGTTACAAGACCGAGGGCAGCTCAGTGCTTCTTTCTCTATCTATGTGGATAAGAACATCAAATCTCCTCCTCAAGGCTTGGCTCTGCTCTTTCTGCTCATTTGACGTGAGAGGGAGATGCAGTTTGTTTCTCAGCTTGGTAGCACCTTCCATGCTAGGCAGGAGTCTGAGGGACTGTCCAATGAGGGCACGTCCCAGTNATCTGGCACTACTGAGGTTTGTGCTTATTCTCAAAAAGCAAGACCATATCTGTTTTAACAGTTTCCAATATCTTCGTGTGTTCCCATTGCAGATGGCAGAACCTCCTCAGCTACCTAGGGTCTCTGTTTTGCAGCATGATGTGGGTGCTTCTTTAAAAAAAAATGGTTTGTGTGTTGCTCCTTGAGAATTGAAGAAAAAAGAACTTGACAATGTGCTCACTGTACCATTTTAAGCAGAGTCTTCCATACACCAGGAAAAATGATGCCTTGGCTTCACAGCTAAAATATTTCAGGCTGCTTGCTTTTTGACTTGCTTCATATACACAGTCACCAAACTATGGGTACTTTACAAAGTTTCGCTTTGACCTAGATCAACCATACAGACCGTGTACTACTCATATGGCTTTTGGTATTGAGTCATTACACGTTGGGATAGNCAAAATTTATGTTGATAGGGGAAAAAATTCACAGGTGTGGGAGCCTGAGTTTTAAAAAAAGNCCAAAATTCCCCAACTGGAACATTTATAAAACCACTCCGGAGCTCACGGAACATCCTGGAAGAGGGCCTGGAAAGAATGCAAGAGCGAGAGGAAGGAGTGGAGAGTTGTGGAACACTCTCTTCCAGGCATGACCCAGCCACTGTATCCTGGACCTCTTAGCAACTGTTGCAAGTGTTACAGCTGTCAAGGGAAAGGTATCCTGACTGTCGGGAGCCAGGCTATGCCTATAGCTGTGTTCTGGTGGGGAATGGTTTCCCCCCGCAGGAATGTATCAGTCCTGCTCCTCTCTGAGAGAGCCCTTACAGTTCAGCTCTGCTCCACTCTGCTAAGAGAGTTTCCCAGGAGAAATTTCCATTGCTTCTCTGCTCTGGTGAAAGTTATTACTTTTCTGCTTCACTCTGCTCAGGGNGAAACCTCTGCAGAAACGNAGCAGTTTGCTCCTGCTCTGGTGAAAATTATTACTTCTCTGCTATCTTCCACCAAGAGTTTGCCAGCAGAGATGTCTGTTGCTTCTCTGCTCCACTCCACTCCAGCAAAAGAAGGTCTTCACCCAGAACTCATTCAAGAGATTTNTTGGGAGGGAGGAATCCAGGAGAGTGCCTGTCTCTGCCAGGGTGAGAAAAGGCAGCTCCCAACTGAATAGGTACAGGGCTTATATAAGGTTTCTTAGGGGTGGAGTTTTTCAGAGTGAAGATTTTTAGGGTGGGAATTGGTCAGATTTCAATCCCGGAGTTTGGATAAACTCGGAGATTGGCTGCATTTCATGCTCAGGGATTGGTTGGTTTTCCAGCTCAGGGATTGGTTGGCTTTCATGCTGAGTTGGTTAGGAACAGAGTATGTTTCTTGAGCTCCGGTTTCAGGGCCAAAGTGTGTTTCTTTCACTTGCCCTTTTTAACCTTTTGGCTCTGGTTTCAGGACCAGGGTGTGTTTCTCTCCTGGCTCTGGTTTCAGGACCAAAGTGTGTTTCTTTGGCTCTGGTTTCAGGGTCAGGGTGTGTTTCTTTGGCTGGCCTTTTATCCTCTAGCTATGATTCTTTGCATAACACCTACCCAGAGTTTGGACCAATCCACAGCCCATCATGGATGGGTGAGGAGCTCATGAGTCTCCACCCATCTCTGAGGACCTACAGGCAGATAACAGATGCTGGTGGAAAGACATTTTTCTGGGTGGTATGGCTACTGGTGAATTGTCCATACTCTTACAAATAACCTCTTATAAATAACCAGGCTTCTTCTAGGAACTGTGATGAAATTCATTGGTGTACACACACACACATGCACAAAACACATGAAAGCAGAATGGGGATTAGGAAGATGAAGGGATCATGGGAAATGAGAAGGGACAAGAAAGGGTATATGGGGATCAACATGATCAAACCTTATGAGAAAGCTAGTGTCCATTATACCACTGTCAAAATAAAAAAGATGAATGTGTGTCCAGATGTTCTCCTGGCCTTCTAAAGGATGGCACATCATATAAAAGATTATGCCATCTGAATATGGTGCACAATAAAGGGAATTGTCCAATCACTTCTAAACCTTTGCATGCCTTCTTTATTAGGTCCCTCTTAATTAAAAAATGTCTTTCAACAAAGATAGTTTTTCCTAATGGCATCACCACACCTGTAATTAGCAACTGCTCATTATTACCCTTCTTCAAAGCACAGCCTCCCAGGAAGTACACACTCCATTTAGAATTTTGCTCCTAAAAATAGGAACTCATCTATACTATCTAAAGTTAAGTCAGACAGATGTCACCCATAGAAAACACCATGCTTTGATATACATTGTCACTTTCTGATTGTTCTCTTTATTCCTTAAAGCAGTGAGTAAAATGAGAAGTGTTGTTGTGATGCTGCTTCCTGTGTTTTGTGTTTTGCAATGTTGGCAATATGGCAGTTACCACAAAGCTCTTCCTTATCTCACCCGATGCCTTATCCAAGTATGTTAAAGTAACACTACTTTTTCTATAGTTTTTTGTTTGTTTGTTTGTTTTAATGATTGGAATGGATTGCATTGAAGAATCTTAGGAAAATAGATTGAGCACCTTGTATTTTTTTTGTCTTCATTGGCTCCACTCACCTGCCCCAGAGACTTCCTTCTCAGAGGACTCCAAATCCTTCTGTCTCAGGCTGCTCTGTTAAGTTGCTTTGAAAGAGGAACCACCAATCTACAGTCCATTCACCACAACTGTTCTTGGAAGCAGCAGTCAGTGAAGAATGAAGGAACTAGAGATGAGAGAGACTTGCCTGGCAATGATACCCAGAGAGGGGGAAACCAGTAAACCCTATTTTCAACAGAAAGACTGGCACCAGGAAATGAANGAAGACATATACATTTGTAAGTAATTAGCCTCTAATAGTCAAGAGAAAACAGTTTCCTCTTGGTTTCTAGAGCTGATAGACACAATACACAACCACAGGGTCAGCACTGTAGAACAATGTGAAAAGATTTGAATTGTATATGCTTAATATAATTTTGGAAAAAAGGAGACATTTATTTACACAATTCTGGGGAAATCTGGAGAAAAGTCGGCATCTTTTCTTAAAAACCTCTTGTCTTATCACAGCAAATATAAATTTACCTGGCACTTGAAAAAACTAATATTTTGAGCNCAACTGAAAAGATGACTCTAGAACAGTGATTCTCAACCTATGGGTCACGACCCTTTTGGGGGTCCAATGNCCCTTTTACAAGGGTTTCATATCAGATAGGCTTCATATCAGATATTTGCATTATGATTCTTAACAGTAGCAAAATTAAAGCTATAAAGTAGCAATGAAAATAATTTTATGACTGGGTCACCACAACATCAACTGTGTTAAAGGGTCACAATGTCAGGAAGGGTGAGAACCACTGTTCTAGAATAACACAGTTCTGAAGGGGATCATCACTTACACAATGTGAATCNTTTACATTTAGAGTCTGTAGTTTTGAAATCTGCNCTTGGNTCTTTTTTTCCAAGATGGTCTTGATTATATACTAACCTGAGTTTTCTACTAACCATAAACTTAGAATATGAAAACTTGTAAACATTTACAACATGATTTTAGTGACTTTGTAATAAATCACTCTATTAACATAGCATGCTTGATCAAAACTGGCAGTAGTGATGAGATAAATATCAGGATTCAGGAGCTGATTCAAATCCCAATTGATGTAATCCCTCTCTGTTTTAATTTTCCTTATTGATAAAAGTTCACAGGGTATTCTAAGTTAATTGTTTCTTAAGTCAAAAGTGTTTAGGAAAGTAGATGAAATAGTCAANGCTACAGTGGTTTTGTTAATACAAATTTGTCTACTTTCTTCTATTGCAAAGCAAGCTTCAATAAAATGTTCTATACTTCCATTATTGTCCTGCCCTCTTCTTATTTCTTGGAGTACCTTAAAGTGAGGGGAACATTTAATCAGATTGAAGACATATTAGTAGGAATTCTAACACACATTGCAGAATTACCCTCTAGAAAATCTTGCAATAGTTTACACAACCACCATTGACCTGTACAACTGGCCATTTCTTATACTCCNCTAACTTAGAATAGCATCAAATTTAATTTACAGTTGGTTTGATACTGTATAAATCGTGTCTCTCTGGCATTCATTTCAGGNATTTAGAATAATGTTTTGTTTTGTTTTTTAAAAACTTTTCAAAATCATTTTAGGGGTTTGACTTTGTATGAAGTATCAATTTGCATTTTTCTTCTACTGACTGTTCATCATTACTAGCCTCATTTTTTAAAAAAAAATCCAGAACAACATATATTCTAGCTCTGTTCTTTGCAGCCATTAGTCATTATTTTTCTTCTCAGTGCTTTAATTTTAATGTTATTTTTCTGAGATAAGTCTAATTTCCTGATCTAATATTTCATCTCTTTCATATCTCCTATCTAAAACATTAAGACTTCTTTTTGTGGTTTCTACTGCAACATCCTGATTTTTATTTATTTTAGTGGGCCATGTAGTCTCTGGGTCAACAATCAAGTATTACACAAATCCTCTCATCAGAGTTCTCCCAGGAAGATGAAGTAGACATGTTTCCCCTTCCTGCTACTAAATACAACAAAGCCCGAGGATGTTACAGACAAAAAGCCACAAAAAGGTGTCGAAGAGTGCCAGGTGCCAAGAATGAGGCATTCACCACGGGGGTGGGGGAGATGGACCTGTGGACGACAGGCTGGTGAGCTCTCTGGGTTTCCAACCCAAGGCGTGACAGGCTGGTGAGCTCTCTGGGTTTCCTTTGCGCCATAAGTAACACAGACTTGAACTTAGAGAAATTGGAAATATTGAAAGGTCAAGGGGCAAGTACTAAAAAAGCCTGAAGAAAGCCCGCTATTTTTAGCAGAACTGTGGAAAGGGCAAGCTAGCAAGACAGAAAACTTTCAGACAAAAATTGCTCTTCTCAAGACAAACACACCACAGGAAAAGGTCTTCCCTCCACCCACGCCCNGAAGCACAACTGGGAAGCCCACACATCTCTCTCACCAGGATGTAATGAGGGGCTCAGAAGCTCCACAGGGCGGGAGGTCANAAGTCTCCAGAGGCACCGGNTTCCCTCCCTCACGCCTGAGCTTATGTGGAGAAGAAATAATTTAGGCAACTGTATTATAATCAGGGAAGGCTAAAGGAACTACAAAATGTCATTTCTACACACACATGCACGCACACATGCACACACACATGCACACATGCACACACGGACGTCACCATTAACAAAGCAATACATAGAGATGAACCTATATGCACTACCTATAAATCAAAACAGAATTCTAAAGCATGTTCAGGTAACCACAGGGAGTCAGAAAAAGGAGAGAAGAGGATAAACAGTAACCAACAAACACAGGGGCAGGTTTTGAGTCCTGACCTAGCAATACTTACATTAAATATAGTTATTTCAGAATTTCACGTGCTTAAAAAGGGTGCCAGATTTGTGATAGAGAGAGAGAACACTGCACTTGCTTCACCAGCTGGGCCCTCAATCGACTGACCATCTGAATACATTTCTGTAAGACAGGAAAGAGATGGACTCCCACTAACAAGCAGACAGAGCACAGAAAACCAAAACAATGGAAGTGGATAGCATTCTGTTGGGCAGTATCCCTCAGAGGCTAGAGAGGGCTTCTGCATATCTACTAACCAGGGTGCTGTTTCACTGGCAGTAAGGACTGCCGGTCTTACATATATATATATGTATATATATACATATATATATCCAGAAACATCAAGGACCATTCCAAACAGTACTTTAAAAGCAAAGACATCATACAATTAGTGCACATTTTTGTCTGCTCACATAAATTTATCAGTCACACTACTACAACATGCCATGGACTGTTAATATTCCACCTACTCTAAGAGATGATCTGACCTCAGAATCCCATCCTTAGAGAATGCTTCACAGGACCACTCCCGGGGCACTGTAGAAGCCAAAGCCATGTTCATTCACACTTCCTATAAAAGTAATGGAGGCTAGTGCTCTGGGGACGTTCATGAGAGGGAGAAAGAAGCCTGAATGGAGCAAGAAGGGGCTAAGCAGTATAGACTGTCAGCTGTCCCCTCCAGGAGCTCTAGAGTGTGACTTGCATCCTGGAGAATGACCTTCCCCAGACGAGGGAGACTGAACAGTTATNCTCCTGCTTTGTTCAGGCCTTGGAGGAGCCACCCCAGGTGGATTGGGAGAGGCTGTGGAGGAAGGTCATGTATCAGGCATCTCCACATAAGGCTGCTCCCACCACTCAGGAGCAGTTTGCTGGAGAGGGGCGTCGCTGTGAAGTATTAGTGCTAAAACCTGAAGTAGCTGAAGATGGGCTTCTAGGCCTTGGAAGGCGGGAGCGGCACATCCCTCTTCAGCCCTAACATTCTGAGTTAAAGGATTCTACAGAATTCTACTGTGTCATTATTTTTCATCTGTTTTCTAAACAGCTCTCTCTTATGTGTCCAAATCCAGATTCACCTATTATCCTGCTGAAGATCCTTAAATCTTCTGACTCTTCAGGACATCCTCCCCTAGTTTCCATTGCTGAGACATGTTCTCTCTTAGCAGGTGTCTTGATATATGCCCTCAGAATTTGGAACAGGGGTAAGCAGGCTGAAATTTGAATTTCATGACTTCCAAACTTTTGATTCATTAAGCTTTCCTTCTGTCTGTCTTATTTTGATAGACAAAGTCATCTTATTTAAGAATAGTGACACAGTGGCCAGATGTGGTGACACATGCCTATAGTCCTAACGTTTGAGTGGCCGAGGCAAGAGTAATATGAGTTTGAGGCCAGCCTGGACAATGAGAGGGTAGGGATTATGCATTGAGGACCCCCCTTAACATAACACATATGCAAGAATAATAAAGTTAAGTCTTCTGGGGTGCTTCAGGACTCCATCTTCCTTTCTTATTAAAGAAATGTGATTAGGTGGGAAATGTCCTCCAGAGAAATGTGATTGGATGGGAAATGTCCCCTAGAGGCTCATGTGTTTGAACACTTGGTCCCAGCTGGTGGCACTGCTTAGAAGTGAAGATCGCTGGCTCTTTAGGGAGCAGCTAGGAAAGGCATGAGATTTTATGACCTGGCCCTATTTGCCACCTGTCTCTGCTTTCTGACTACTGACCGAATGTGCCCAATGTGAGTAGGCACTGCAGACTCTGGCCACCATGTCTTCCCCACCAGGATGGATTTTATCTACTTCAACTGTAAACCAAGATAAAACCTTGGCCCCTTAAGTTGCTTCTTGTCNGATATTTTTCACAGTCACTAATCAGGAAGAAGCATAATTTGTAAGTTTTGGCTACAAAATGAATGAGAAAGAAATTTCCCATTTTACCTTTCTTTCTACACAATAGTAACACTACACAGTTCACCCCATAAGTCATTACTACAAGAAAGCTACTCCTGGGCACGAGTGGTGGGATGTGTGCATGTCTCCTTGGAGTTCTGAAAGTNTTACAGATGCTCAGAGCAGGCAAAGGAAGAAATTGGAGGAGGAGGAAGAGGGTGAGGGGGTGATGATTCCAACAATCTTTCTCCTTCCATATTTACATAATATAGGCCAGCCCTGAGTTCCCTTGATTGCGCAGTCTGGGCTCTCAGAATTTCAGAAGAAATTGATGCCTTTCACCAACTCTGATGAAGAACATTCCTGGAGGGTTATGTCTCTGTGTGCTGGAAATGACAAAGGNGAAGTATCCCAGCTACAGTTTGGTGAACCATAATTCTTTCTGTTGTCAAGCACAGAACATGTTCACTCATACTTGGGAAAGTTCTNCAAGCAGATCTGACAGTCCTTCACAAAGACCACAAAAGGAATTGTTCAGCAAAGAAAATGACAAGCTTGCCACTGAAAATGCAATCTAGCAACTGNTGCCAGTGAGTCTCACTTGGTATAAAGAATCCACAGCAGAGACCAACACCAAGTTGAGGGTCTGAGCAAGAGGGGCCCTAACATGGGTCCTNTGATAAAGCAAACTTTACTAGGTTCTTCTTTCGCCTGGATTGTCCTCAGGAAGGGAGAGGCCCAAGGGGACAAGAAGACAGGCCTATCCAGAGCCTGTCTCCTTCTTTGTGAACCACATCACCGTTATCAGGAATCCCAGAATCTCAGCTCCAGCAAACACCTTTCTTGCAGCTTTGGCTGGAAGAAAGCCAAATATACCTANGCATGTATATCAGAAACCTGGAGTAGACTATGCTCTGATATACATGCGTAGGCCAGGGCTTGGCTAAAAGGCAACTGTAATGAAAAGAAGAAAAACATCTGTGTCCTTCATGTGTTGGGCAGACCTAAGGATGGAAAAAGGAATGAGAAGGGTCCGAGTCCACAGCTTAGCTCTTCCACATCATATTC